>JASPKZ010008002.1:0-102313 GCA_030220185.1 Diploptera punctata
TTATTGCAAAAAATAAACATCTGGTCATATAGACCACTTCTGGAAGAGGTAAGTATAAACACCACCCCGATTCCCGAGGGAATATAAATATCGGGATCCCTTAAGGTTGCCAGGGCATAGTGCTAACGTTAGTTTTATTTCTTATTTTTAAATACTCTAAATTTGAAATCTTTCTTTTCAGCATTGCGAAATATTGTATAGATTTTTATTGAAAAAAAATAAACATCTGGTCATATAGATCACTTCTGGAAGAGGAAAAGTATAAAAACACCACCCCGATTCCCGAGGGAATATAAATATCGGGATCCCTTAAGGTTGCCAGGGCATAGTGCAACGTTAGTTTTATTTCTTATTTTAAGTACTCTAAATTTGAAAATCTTTTCTTTTCAGGCATTGCGAAATATTGTATAGTTTTTATTGGCAAAAATATAAACACCTGGTCATATAGACGACTTGTGGAAGAGGTAAGTATAAAACACCACCCCGTATTCCCGAGGGAATATAAATATCGGGATCCCTTAAGGTTGCCAGGGCATAGTGCAACGTTAGTTTTATTTCTTATTTAAATACTCTAAATTTGAATCTTTCTTTTCAGCATTGCGAAATATTGTATAGATTTTAATTGGAAAAAATAAACATCTGGTCATATAGACGACTTGTGGAAGAGGTAAGTATAAACACCACCCCGATTCCCGAGGGAATATAAATATCGGGATCCCTTAAGGTTGCCAGGGCCATAGTGCAACGTTTAGTTTTATTTCTTATTTTAAATACTCTAAATTTGAAATCTTTCTTTTCAGCATTGCGAAATATTGTATAGATTTTATATTGGAAAAAATAAACATCTGGTCATATAGACGACTTGTGGAAGAGGTGGTAAGTATAAACACCACCCCGATTCCCGAGGGAATATAAATATCGGGATCCTTAAGGTTGCCAGGGCATAGTGCAACGTTAGTTTTATTTCTTATTTTAAATACTCTAAATTTGAAATCTTTATTTTCAGCATTGCGAAATATTGTATAGATTTTAATTGAAAAAAATAAACATCTGGTCATATAGACTACTTGTGGAAGAGGAAAGTATAAACACCACCCCGATTCCCGAGGGAATATAAATATCGGGATCCCTTAAGGTTGCCAGGGCATAGTGCAACGTTAGTTTTATTTCTTATTTTAAATACTCTAAATTTGAAATCTTTCTTTTCAGCATTGCGAAATATTGTATAGGTTTTAATTGAAAAAAAATAAACATCTGGTCATATAGACGACTTGTGGAAGAGGTAAGTATAAACACCACCCCGATTCCCGAGGGAATATAAATATCGGGATCCCTTAAGGTTGCCAGGGCATAGTGCAACGTTAGTTTTATTTCTTATTTTAAGTACTCTAAATTTGAAATCTTTCTTTTCAGCATTGCGAAATATTGTATAGATTTTAATGGAAAAAATAAACATCTGGTCATATAGACGACTTGTGGAAGAGGAAAGTATAAACACCACCCCGATTCCCGAGGGAATATAAATATCGGGATCCCTTAAGGTTGCCAGGGCATAGTGCAACGTTAGTTTTATTTCTTATTTTAAGTACTCTAAATTTGAAATCTTTCTTTTCAGCATTGCGAAATATTGTATAGATTTTATATTGGAAAAAATAAACATCTGGTCATATAGACTACTTCTCGCAGAGGA
This sequence comes from Diploptera punctata, assembly GCA_030220185.1. NCBI lineage: Eukaryota > Metazoa > Arthropoda > Insecta > Blattodea > Blaberidae > Diploptera > Diploptera punctata. Next base: position 1,691 of record JASPKZ010008002.1, read on the forward strand.
AAGTATAAACACCACCCCGATTCCCGAGGGAATATAAATATCGGGATCCCTTAAGGTTGCCAGGGCATAGTGCAACGTTAGTTTTATTTCTTATTTTAAATACTCTAAATTTGAAATCTTTCTTTTCAGCATTGCGAAATATTGTATAGCTTTTTATTGGAAAAAATAAACATCTGGTCATATAGACTACTTGTGGAAGAGGAAAGTATAAACACCACCCCGATTCCCGAGGGAATATAAATATCGGGATCCCTTAAGGTTGCCAGGGCATAGTGCAACGTTAGTTTTATTTCTTATTTTAAGTACTCTAAATTTGAAATCTTTCTTTTCGGCATTCCGAAATATTGTATAGATTTTAATGGAAAAAATAAACATTTGGTCATATAGACTACTTGTCGAAGAGGAAAGTATAAACACCACCCCGATTCCCGAGGGAATATAAATATCGGGATCCCTTAAGGTTGCCAGGGCATAGTGCAACGTTAGTTTTATTTCTTATTTTAAGTACTCTAAATTTGAAATCTTTCTTTTCAGCATTGCGAAATATTGTATAGGTTTTATTGGAAAAAATAAACATCTGGTCATATAGACTACTTGTCGAAGAGGAAAGTATAAACACCACCCCGATTCCCGAGGGAATATAAATATCGGGATCCCTTAAGGTTGCCAGGGCATAGTGCAACGTTAGTTTTATTTCTTATTTTAAGTACTCTAAATTTGAAATCTTTCTTTTCAGCATTGCGAAATATTGTATAGGTTTTATTGGAAAAAATAAACATTTGGTCATATAGACTACTTCTCGCAGAGGAAAGTATAAACACCACCCCGATTCCCGAGGGAATATAAAATATCGGGATCCCTTAAGGTTGCCAGGGCATAGTGCAACGTTAGTTTTATTTCTTATTTTAAATACTCTAAATTTGAAATCTTTCTTTTCAGCATTGACGAAATATTGTATTAGCTTTTTATTGGAAAAAATAAAACATTTGGTCATATAGACTACTTCTCGCAGAGGAAAGTATAAAACACCACCCCGATTCCCGAGGGAATATAAATATCGGGATCCCTTAAGGTTGCCAGGGCATAGTGCAACGTTAGTTTTATTCTTATTTTAAATACTCTAAATTTGAAATCTTTTTTTCGCCATTGCGAAATATTGTATAGATTTTAATTGGAAAAAATAAACATTTGGTCATATAGACTACTTCTCGCAGAGGAAAGTATAAACACCACCCCGATTCCCGAGGGAATATAAATATCGGGATCCCTTAAGGTTGCCAGGGCATAGTGCAACGTTAGTTTTATTTCTTATTTTAAGTACTCTAAATTTGAAATCTTTCTTTTCAGCATTGCGAAATATTGTATAGGTTTTATTGGAAAAAATAAACATCTGGTCATATAGACGACTTGTGGAAGAGGTAAGTATAAACACCACCCCGATTCCCGAGGGAATATAAATATCGGGATCCCTTAAGGTTGCCAGGGCATAGTGCAACGTTAGTTTTATTTCTTATTTTAAGTACTCTAAATTTGAAATCTTTTTTTTCGCCATTGCGAAATATTGTATAGATTTTATATTGGAAAAAATAAACATTTGGTCATATAGACTACTTCTCGCAGAGGAAAGTATAAACACCACCCCGATTCCCGAGGGAATATAAATATCGGGATCCCTTAAGGTTGCCAGGGCATAGTGCAACGTTAGTTTTATTTCTTATTTTAAATACTCTAAATTTGAAATCTTTCTTTTCAGCATTGCGAAATATTGTATAGGTTTTATTGGAAAAATAAACATCTGGTCATATAGACGACTTGTGGAAGAGGTAAGTATAAACACCACCCCGATTCCCGAGGGAATATAAATATCGGGATCCCTTAAGGTTGCCAGGGCATAGTGCAACGTTAGTTTTATTTCTTATTTTAAATACTCTAAATTTGAAATCTTTCTTTTCAGCATTGCGAAATATTGTATAGATTTTAATTGGAAAAAATAAACATTTGGTCATATAGACTACTTGTGGAAGAGGAAAGTATAAACACCACCCCGATTCCCGAGGGAATATAAATATCGGGATCCCTTAAGGTTGCCAGGGCATAGTGCAACGTTAGTTTTATTTCTTATTTTAAGTACTCTAAATTTGAAATCTTTCTTTTCAGCATTGCGAAATATTGTATAGATTTTAATTGGAAAAAATAAACATTTGGTCATATAGACTACTTCTCGCAGAGGAAAGTATAAACACCACCCCGATTCCCGAGGGAATATAAATATCGGGATCCCTTAAGGTTGCCAGGGCATAGTGCAACGTTAGTTTTATTTCTTATTTTAAGTACTCTAAATTTGAAATCTTTCTTTTCAGCATTGCGAAATATTGTATAGGTTTTATTGGAAAAAATAAACATCTGGTCATATAGACGACTTGTGGAAGAGGTAAGTATAAACACCACCCCGATTCCCGAGGGAATATAAATATCGGGATCCCTTAAGGTTGCCAGGGCATAGTGCAACGTTAGTTTTATTTCTTATTTTAAGTACTCTAAATTTGAAATCTTTCTTTTCAGCATTGCGAAATATTGTATAGGTTTTATTGGAAAAAATAAACATCTGGTCATATAGACCACTTGTGGAAGAGGTAAGTATAAACACCACCCCGATTCCCGAGGGAATATAAATATCGGGATCCCTTAAGGTTGCCAGGGCATAGTGCAACGTTAGTTTTATTTCTTATTTTAAGTACTCTAAATTTGAAATCTTTCTTTTCAGCATTGCGAAATATTGTATAGGTTTTATTGGAAAAAATAAACATCTGGTCATATAGACGACTTGTGGAAGAGGTAAGTATAAACACCACCCCGATTCCCGAGGGAATATAAATATCGGGATCCCTTAAGGTTGCCAGGGCATAGTGCAACGTTAGTTTTATTTCTTATTTTAAGTACTCTAAATTTGAAATCTTTCTTTTCAGCATTGCGAAATATTGTATAGGTTTTATTGGAAAAAATAAACATCTGGTCATATAGACGACTTCTGGAAGAGGTAAGTATAAACACCACCCCGATTCCCGAGGGAATATAAATATCGGGATCCCTTAAGGTTGCCAGGGCATAGTGCAACGTTAGTTTTATTTCTTATTTTAAGTACTCTAAATTTGAAATCTTTCTTTTCAGCATTGCGAAATATTGTATAGGTTTTATTGGAAAAAATAAACATCTGGTCATATAGACGACTTGTGGAAGAGGTAAGTATAAACACCACCCCGATTCCCGAGGGAATATAAATATCGGGATCCCTTAAGGTTGCCAGGGCATAGTGCAACGTTAGTTTTATTTCTTATTTTAAGTACTCTAAATTTGAAATCTTTCTTTTCAGCATTGCGAAATATTGTATAGGTTTTATTGGAAAAAATAAACATCTGGTCATACAGACGACTTGTGGAAGAGGTAAGTATAAACACCACCCCGATTCCCGAGGGAATATAAATATCGGGATCCCTTAAGGTTGCCAGGGCATAGTGCAACGTTAGTTTTATTTCTTATTTTAAGTACTCTAAATTTGAAATCTTTCTTTTCAGCATTGCGAAATATTGTATAGGTTTTATTGGAAAAAATAAACATCTGGTCATACAGACGACTTGTGGAAGAGGTAAGTATAAACACCACCCCGATTCCCGAGGGAATATAAATATCGGGATCCCTTAAGGTTGCCAGGGCATAGTGCAACGTTAGTTTTATTTCTTATTTTAAGTACTCTAAATTTGAAATCTTTCTTTTCAGCATTGCGAAATATTGTATAGTTTTTATTGGAAAAAATAAACATCTGGTCATATTGACGACTTGTGAAGAGGTAAGTATAAACACCACCCCGATTCCCGAGGGAATATAAATATCGGGATCCCTTAAGGTTGCCAGGGCATAGTGCAACGTTAGTTTTATTTCTTATTTTAAATACTCTAAATTTGAAATCTTTCTTTTCAGCATTGCGAAATATTGTATAGTTTTTATTGGAAAAAATAAACATCTGGTCATATAGACGACTTGTGGAAGAGGTAAGTATAAACACCACCCCGATTCCCGAGGGAATATAAATATCGGGATCCCTTAAGGTTGCCAGGGCATAGTGCAACGTTAGTTTTATTTCTTATTTTAAATACTCTAAATTTGAAATCTTTCTTTTCAGCATTGCGAAATATTGTATAGCTTTTTATTGCAAAAAATAAACATCTGGTCATATAGACGACTTGTGGAAGAGGTAAGTATAAACACCACCCCGATTCCCGAGGGAATATAAATATCGGGATCCCTTAAGGTTGCCAGGGCATAGTGCAACGTTAGTTTTATTTCTTATTTTAAATACTCTAAATTTGAAATCTTTCTTTTCAGCATTGCGAAATATTGTATAGTTTTTATTGCAAAAAATTAACACCTGGTCATATAGACGACTTGTGGAAGAGGTAAGTATAAACACCACCCCGATTCCCGAGGGAATATAAATATCGGGATCCCTTAAGGTTGCCAGGGCATAGTGCAACGTTAGTTTTATTTCTTATTTTAAATACTCTAAATTTGAAATCTTTCTTTTCAGCATTGCGAAATATTGTATAGTTTTTATTGGAAAAAATAAACATCTGGTCATATAGACGACTTCTGGAAGAGGTAAGTATAAAACACCACCCCGATTCCCGAGGGAATATAAATATCGGGATCCCTTAAGGTTGCCAGGGCATAGTGCAACGTTAGTTTTATTTCTTATTTTAAATACTCTAAATTTGAAATCTTTCTTTTCAGCATTGCGAAATATTGTATAGTTTTTATTGGAAAAAATAAACATCTGGTCATATAGACGACTTGTGAAGAGGTAAGTATAAACACCACCCCGATTCCCGAGGGAATATAAATATCGGGATCCCTTAAGGTTGCCAGGGCATAGTGCAACGTTAGTTTTATTTCTTATTTTAAATACTCTAAATTTGAAATCTTTCTTTTCAGCATTGCGAAATATTGTATAGTTTTTATTGGAAAAAATAAACACCTGGTCATATAGACGACTTGTGGAAGAGGTAAGTATAAACACCACCCCGATTCCCGAGGGAATATAAATATCGGGATCCCTTAAGGTTGCCAGGGCATAGTGCAACGTTAGTTTTATTTCTTATTTTAAATACTCTAAATTTGAAATCTTTCTTTTCAGCATTGCGAAATATTGTATAGTTTTTATTGCAAAAAATAAACACCTGGTCATATAGACGACTTGTGGAAGAGGTAAGTATAAACACCACCCCGATTCCCGAGGGAATATAAATATCGGGATCCCTTAAGGTTGCCAGGGCATAGTGCAACGTTAGTTTTATTTCTTATTTTAAATACTCTAAATTTGAAATCTTTCTTTTCAGCATTGCGAAATATTGTATAGTTTTTATTGCAAAAAATGAACACCTGGTCATATAGACGACTTGTGGAAGAGGTAAGTATAAACACCACCCCGATTCCCGAGGGAATATAAATATCGGGATCCCTTAAGGTTGCCAGGGCATAGTGCAACGTTAGTTTTATTTCTTATTTTAAATACTCTAAATTTGAAATCTTTCTTTTCAGCATTGCGAAATATTGTATAGTTTTTATTGCAAAAAATAAACACCTGGTCATATAGACGACTTGTGGAAGAGGTAAGTATAAACACCACCCCGATTCCCGAGGGAATATAAATATCGGGATCCCTTAAGGTTGCCAGGGCATAGTGCAACGTTAGTTTTATTTCTTATTTTAAATACTCTAAATTTGAAATCTTTCTTTTCAGCATTGCGAAATATTGTATAGTTTTTATTGCAAAAAATAAAACATCTGGTCATATAGACGACTTGTGGAAGAGGTAAGTATAAACACCACCCCGATTCCCGAGGGAATATAAATATCGGGATCCCTTAAGGTTGCCAGGGCATAGTGCAACGTTAGTTTTATTTCTTATTTTAAATACTCTAAATTTGAAATCTTTCTTTTCAGCATTGCGAAATATTGTATAGTTTTTATTGCAAAAAATAAACACCTGGTCATATAGACGACTTGTGGAAGAGGTAAGTATAAACACCACCCCGATTCCCGAGGGAATATAAATATCGGGATCCCTTAAGGTTGCCAGGGCATAGTGCAACGTTAGTTTATTTCTTATTTTAAATACTCTAAATTTGAAATCTTTCTTTTCAGCATTGCGAAATATTGTATAGTTTTTATTGCAAAAAATGAACACCTGGTCATATAGACGACTTGTGGAAGAGGTAAGTATAAACACCACCCCGATTCCCGAGGGAATATAAATATCGGGATCCCTTAAGGTTGCCAGGGCATAGTGCAACGTTAGTTTTATTTCTTATTTTAAATACTCTAAATTTGAAATCTTTCTTTTCAGCATTGCGAAATATTGTATAGTTTTTATTGCAAAAAATAATCACCTGGTCATATTGACGACTTGTGGAAGAGGTAAGTATAAACACCACCCCGATTCCCGAGGGAATATAAATATCGGGATCCCTTAAGGTTGCCAGGGCATAGTGCAACGTTAGTTTCATTTCTTATTTTAAATACTCTAAATTTGAAATCTTTCTTTTCAGCATTGCGAAATATTGTATAGATTTTAATGGAAAAAAATAAACATTTGGTCATATAGACTACTTCTCGCAGAGGAAAGTATAAACACCACCCCGATTCCCGAGGGAATATTAATATCGGGATCCCTTAAGGTTGCCAGGGCATAGTGCAACGTTAGTTTTATTTCTTATTTTAAGTACTCTAAATTTGAAATCTTTCTTTTCAGTATTGCGAAATATTGTATAGGTTTTATTGGAAAAAATAAACACCTGGTCATATAGACGACTTGTGGAAGAGGTAAGTATAAACACCACCCCGATTCCCGAGGGGACCTAAATATCGGGATCCCTTAAGTTTGCCAGAGCGAAGTGCTTTGTTTAGTTTTATGTCTTCTATATTTTGCTTCAGTGGAAATGCTCTATTTTAAAATTATTTGTAATATGTTAGCAGCATATTTATATCTAATTAGTCTATGTTTCAGGTAGATATAAATGAACCCCTGACAACTACTTGAAATAGGTCGCCTTACATCTGGCCGAAAATTATGTCATAGGTGCATTGAGAACGCATCTGTGTTCCTATACAATTAATAGCTTACAGATCCATTTCGTGTAGGCCATAAATATGAAAGGCACTATTGATTTATAACATTACCATGTAAGGTGGAAACCTTGTACAAGTCCTGGTAAGTAGTGAATTAATGAACTCTAGATGGCCTATTATAAAATTCTATGTGAACACCTATTTTGATTTTTTGATTTGTCCTTTTAATTATGTGATTTGAATCTTTTTTAATTACAGTGATTATCATTTGTGTTACAAGCCTCACTATGAAATAGCATTGTTATGTTATTAAAATATGGAAACATCTTAATAATTTATAACTTTTTTGCATTACAGGAATGGTCGATTTTAATCTCCATATTCGGGTAAACTAACCCAGTGTCCACCTTAACTTTTAGTCTGTTTTTAAGTTTATTAATTTAAACAGACACGCACACAATAATCTGAAAATATTTATGGCTGATCGTAATTAAAAAGCGTTGATTTTTATTTAATGCATTGAAAAATTATTGTGCATTGTAACATTCACACCTGATCCATCCGCAGACAGCGATGGGATTTGGATTTAGTAAAATTACAAGAATATTAAATAAAATTTATTAAGTGCATGGTTTTACATATAGCATCCTCAATGATAAAATATACGTATTTGTGTAATGTGGACCCAGGTCCACTTAAACTGCCTAGTGGAGGGTCCATATTAACCAAATTCCTTTGTTACATTTAATTATTATAGAGTCGCCATGCCACATAATATCAAACCAAACACTTCGGTATATTAAAACAGCATCTACGTATTATGTTTAGGAGATTTTTTAATATTTGTAATACATCAGAAATTAATAATTAATTCTTAAGCTTGAAAAACGTTTAAAATAGATTTTTTATAAATATCACAAATAAACCCTACTTCGCACAATGAATAAAAGAAACTGGCCTTGAACACGTCAAATTTGATGAGAGGAAGAAGTTAAAACATTTTCTGTTCCAGGGCAGCACCAATTAAAGAAGATATTAACAGGGTCCATTCAAACTGAAGGGTCCACATTAGGTGTAATTACTATAATCCTGTGATTTTATAATTTTGTTGCAAGTTAAGTAAGTTATAAATTTAAATATTGTAAGATATTTTTATTGTAAGTTATTATTAACGTTTTATTATAAGTTACTCTAAAATAGGACCAAGCAGCAAGTAAAGGGATTTTAATGATTTTGTCCTTTTTTCGGTTTGTAGATAAATAATTAGACTTCCTAAAGGATTTTAATGATTTTGTCCTTTTTTCGGTTTGTAGATAAATGATTAGACTTCCTAATGATCGTTTCTAATTACAAAATTTAAGTTACTTGCTCTTGGGGAAACGTTTTTATGTAAAACAATATATTTTACATAAAAACGTTAACGGGACCAAATACCTGTAATTCCTTCATCATGTTGACGATGCTTTCAATAACAAACCTAATGTAGTGTATGGAGCGGGTTCTTATACAGTACACTAGAAGTTAAGATTGTACATGGTAAAGAATGAATAGTTAGTCCTAGATTTGTTTCGTCCACCAATTCAAAATAACTTGTTTACAGTTTTATAAATGTAACTTTAAAAAAATCTTGATGAATGTTTTCTGTAGGATCTAAAAATATTAATAGATATTGCACATGTTATTTTTGTATCAGGAAACAGAATTATGTTCCAGTTACGTAAACATTATATACTAAACTGTGTAGCAATCATAACTTTTAGTGCATAAAAATCCTTTCCCTAGAGGGATTGCATTAAAATATATGAAGGGACAACAGGAATATCCTATCCCTCACGTCCTCGTCGTGGTCCTGGAAATGCAGCAAATTTGAAACAAAAAAATTTTGATTAGTTTAAAATTGGCTGCAGCTAAGAGGCAAGGTGATAATGTTAAATTACACATCCTATATTATGACATACATCTTCTTCCACGTGTATCATATAAGGCGACACGTTCAAATATATATTTCCGCTTTATTTCATTCTACAAGCTTAGCATTTTAAAAATCCCTCAAAAATTAAAGACTTTCAACTCGAATCAGGTCCTCTCGGGATTTAGTTAACAGAAGAAAGACAATTTCCGAAAATCAGCAAAATCGGACCATAAATTTCTCTCTGTGATAAATTCGCTTACTTTTCGCTGGTCCTGCGTGATAACATTTTCTTGTCCGAAAAAAGTACAGATAATTCAATAAACTTAATGAAAAGTTCGGATAGAAATAAACTATAAAACTATATTAGCGTACGTAACATTGAAGATAGCTATGATTTATGTTTTATGGATATAACAGGATAGCCAACTTATGGGAATACACTAAAAACTAGAAGGTTAACCTAGATGAGTCTTAAGATTACAAATTTTACCGAAATACCTCCCTCTAACCTTGTTCTTTTTGTAAGGTACATGTCATTGCTAAGTGTTGTTATAAATATAACAAAAATATATTAGGGGGGGGGGATCACATGAGAAAATATATGGCGGAATCTTGAAACATGCTTGATAGGAGGTACAGCGATTTTTAAATTCAATCCATCCATAGTATGGATTGTGGAAAGCAACGGGAAGCTACCACACCTACAATTCCCTAGTAAAGCTGCAAGCATAGCATGAAAAATGCTATGATTGCAGTGAAGGACCTGCCTTCGGGCAGAATTACTATGGATGGATGGATATTATGGATGTTTTGCAGGTTTACCAGGGAATTATAGGTGTGGTAGCTTCCCGTTGCTTTCCACACAGGTGAAGGATGATAATGATAAGGATGATGATGGTAACCGAATGATTTTCGGGGACCATTGGGCCCTAAGCCTCCTAACATTTGTCTTACAGGTGAGGAAAAACCAAGGAAAAAACCTCACCCAGTAGCCTGTCCCGACCGGGAATCGAACCCGAGCCCGCTGCGTGACAAGGCAGCACGCTACCTCGAGACCACAGCGGTGGACATTTTTTAAGGCTTTTAAGTAAACCTCCATTTTTTAGAAGACATTATTCGTTTTATTTTTATAGAATATACTGAGTTTGTTTGAAAAAAAAATGGAATTTGCGGCCGAAAAATCGATTTTAAATGTTCACTTCAAATTAACTCCCTAAAGTTGTTATTTCGCTGGTTAACGAACTTGACATTATTATCCTAATTGATTGCCATATTTCGAGTTTGGTTCTGAAGAAAACAAAAATTGCGGCCGCTTAGAGCCTTTCTTCTTTCTATTTCTTTATTTTTTTACATTAGTTTAACCTCTTCCATTATAGCTAACACGCTCTTTATCTATATATTAATTAGAATATCTTATAGATTAAAATTTTTATACAATTTGTAAATTTCTAAATAGAAGATATTCTTATATGCCCCACGTCGCACGGGCCTTAAAGGGACTTATTCAGTTGGGAAAGGTTATATGCCCCACGTCACACGGGCCTTAAAGGGACTTATTCAGTTGGGAAAGGATTTTAAATTCTTGACCACACACAAAAGTTTTAACTGCACAAGGGCAAGGAGGGCCTGCATGGATGAGATATCAGCTCATTGTCCGAAACAAGACAAAACACATCGTTCACTCTGCGCTATTCATAATAAAAAAGGGGAATGTGATATTCAGGATTGTGATGGAATTAAGGATAAAATAAAATAAAGTTAAAACGTACCGAACCTCCTTGGGTCAGAGCCGTCATCCTCAACTTATACAGTAAACATATATGTTTTTTTTATTTGAAGGCCTTTCAGAATCTCTATTCCATCTTCAGCAGGTGTTCCTTCGCTACATACTTGATGGTCCTAATGTAGTGTTGTACGTCGGGGATCCACCTGATCCCGCTGCGACCGAGGCAACCACTTTACCACTGGATCACAGCTATACAATTTTTGTAGGCTATAGAAACTGAAGATAAAGAAAACTGTACCTAAATGCGATGACGAAAGTTCAATTAATTATTTAAAAATTATTCCAGGCAGAATGTTTTAAGATAACTAAAATATGCAAATACACCGAGTGAGATAAGTATTCGTAAATATATTTTTTTCAAATGCCCCAGGTTTGTCTTTCGACATTCCTGGTTTCTCTCCTGGCATGGCGTACTTGTAACCCACTTCTGAGGTTGGGGCGTATGGAAGGCGAGGTTACGTTGCCCCGATGATATGATGGGTGATGATAATTGTGCGCCAGGAGAGTCCCTAATCCTAAGCTTAACCTAAGATGAATATAAATGATGATGATTACGATGGCCATATGATTTCAGGGACCGTTTGGGCCTTAAAGTTTTCCTGACATTTGTCTTACAGGTGAGGAAAAACCCCGATAAAAACCTCACCCAGAAAAACTGTCCCGACTGGGGATCGAACCCGGGCCCGCTGCGTGGCAAGGCAGCACGCTACCCCTAGACCACAGCGGTGGACATATTCGTAAATATAAATATTTTTTTTACTAAGAGACCAAATATTGACAATCAATAAATACGATTAGTATCAGAGACCGAGAAGAACAGACAGGTGAATGGAGAAGGCTACTTGGCGGTGAACTACATGCACTTTATAGGAAGCCAGATATAATAAGAACAGTTAAGTCTCGTAGACTGCGATGGGCAGGACATGTTGCACGTATGGGGAATGAAAGAGGTGCTTGGAAGCTTCTTGTAGGAAAACCAGAGGGAAAACGCCTAGCTGGTAGATCAAGAATGAGGTTGGAGAATAACATTAACTATGATTTGAGGGAAGTAGATTATACAGGTTCTACCTCTGTGATTGACACATGTGGATGTGAAGGGTCAGCAGCCGGCTGGTAAAAGGGCAACCGCTGAAAAGTGGAAATACCCTCAATCGGAGATTATACAGGTGATGATTGGGAAACATTAGCTGAGGATAGGGACATATGGAGAGCGGCCATGAACCTATCGGTTCAATAGTGCCAGTGAGTTAATTAGACCTTCCATGTAAGAGGCTTCATCGCATTTGATCTCTTGACCCAACACTGTGTTGGAAACGTGTTGAGGATGTTTACGAGTTGGACAAGTACAGGGAGAGGACATTGTGAGTTCTATCAGTCGGTAAGACTATGATGGGTGGTCATATTGTGCGAATGCAAGAATAAAAATTTCCAAATAGAAATTGGCATTTATCGAAAACCGACCAGCAACACACTAGCCATAAACAATAAATCGAGACATCCTTTTCAACATAAAATAAGTACATTCAAAAGCCTAATAAATAGGATGTTAAAACTCCCTCTAAATAAAGACAATTATAATAAAGAATTAAATTACATCAAACACATGGCAAAAATTAACGGCTACAACAAACAAATAATACATAGCATTATAAATAAACAAAAAAGAAAAAACAACATTACCAACATAACCAAACTTGAAATAGAATCCAATGACAACAACAAAAAATGGATAACTCTCACGTACACTGGGTAAAGAAACATTAAAATTGACCAACACACTAAAAAAAGCTCGATAAGAATATTAATATATCCTACAGAACTGACAACAAACTAAACAATTTAATAAACAACAACATCGAAGAAATAGATGAATTCGACAATAAAGGCATCTACAAATTAACATGTACAGACTGCAATAAATTCTACATTGGGAAAACTAACAGAAGCTTCAACATTAGATTCAAGGCACATTTCAGAGATTTCGTTTACAATGGAGGAAAATCAAGTTACGCAAAACATGTAATTCAAGCTGGACACCATATGCATAACATCGATAACACCCTCACAATAGTACATAGAGAAAACATTCCAATGAGAATAAATATACTGGAGGAAATCGCAATCCTAAGAGAAATCAACAGCAACCTGATTCTCAATTAATACACATCTAATCCACACAATCCTCTGTACAAAATTCTCACAACCAAGTCAGTGCTTCAACAAGGGTCAACAAGAACGGACCTAATGCATTCTGCTGATGATGGTACTAGTCCCGAAAGGCCTACAGAGTTTTAAAAGAACTTAAGTTGAGGAGACGGACCTACAAGGTAACTATATTATAGTTTTTAACCGTACATTATATTACTGTAATGAAGGGAGGAAGGTGGACCAGGGAAATTATGGATGGACATTGCAAGTTTAAGATTGGAGGATTGGAAAATGAAAGCTAAGAATAGAGCACAATATAAGCTTGTTGTGAGAGCTACGAACAAGATCTGATCAAATTACCTTCTGTGCCATCACTTGTTTACATAGTTTAATGTAAAATGTATCCTTAATGTTACAAACATTTTTAATAATGTAAGTATAGACAGTGAATGCACATCCAATACGTCTTCCTCCGAGGAGTGATTTTGGAAATAAACAGGATGAAAATCCTACAAATTAAGTTTAAGAAGAAGAAGAAGAAGTAATGTAAGTAATTAGAACGAGAGAACGTTAAACTGAAAATATATAAAACTGTTATTCTCCCAGTTATATGGATGCAAAATAAGAACTCTTGCTTTAAGGAAGAAGAAAAATTACGAGTAGGCCTACTTGAGAATAAAGTTCTCATGGAACTTTTTGGAATAAAGAGAGATGATCAGAATGGCGAATGGAGAAGACTACATAACAGTGAGCTATATGATCTTTATAGGAAATCAGATATAATAAGAGAAGATAAATCTCATAGGCTGCGATGGGCAGGACATGTGATACCAATCGGGAATGAAAGAGGGGCATGGAAGCTTCTTTTACGAAAACCAGAGGGAAAACGCCCAGTTGGTACACCAAGAATGAGTATGGGAGAATAACATTAACTAATCAATTAATTTGGTGTTTACTTGATAAAAATCCACTATTTCATTAATTAAATAAAAATAAAACTGTTAAAGCTTTATACGGTTTTCATATTTATTTAATGCAATTTATTTTAGAGTTCTTTCAGTACTTTGTACCTTTTTCTAACGAATACCATGATTAAAAATGAATAATACTATATAAAATTCATTTGTAATCATGGTATTCGCTTGAAGAAGGTACAAAGTACTGAAAAAGCTGTAACGAATTTGTATTTAAATAAATATGAAAATCGTATAAAAGTTAAACAGTTCTATGATCTTCATCACTCCAGGGATTAGGCGATTGCCCGTTCCCACTTCATAATGCATCAGCCCAACGTCTTCTAGGTCTTCCAACATCACGTCTTCCTCTTGCTTGATAATTTCTTGCTAACAATGGATATCTCTTGCTTGATAATTTCTTGCTAACAATGGATATCTCTCCTTACTCTAGTTTCAAATATTTGCGCTGTGATGTTGGCTACAATGTGGGAACAGATATTGACTCCAAAATAAATAAATTTCAGACGGTGTGTGGAACGATACAGAGAACATTCAAAAATAAAATTAGAAAAGAAACCAAGATAAAAATGTAGGCCTATAATGTTATGGCGGTTCCCACAATATGGTATGGATGTGAAACTTGGGCTCCACTGAAAAAACAGAAGGATAGAATACAGACGGCGGAGATGAGGTTCCTAAGACAAGTTAAAGGATGTACAAGACTTGATAGAATAAGAAATGAGGATATAAGAGAAGAATTGAAAGTACAGCCTTTATTGGATAAGGTCACGAATTAAACAGTTTTATATTTATTCAATTAATGGAAAGAACATTAACCACGATTTGAGGGAATTAGATCATACAGGGGATGATTCGAAAATAATAGCTCATGATAGGGATGTGTGGAGGGCCATGAACCTACGGGTTCGATAGTGCCTGTGAGCTAGTTAGTTAGATGTATTTTTTATAAGATGCTATTTTTTTGCTCCTCCTCATATTCTACACCTCTTAAAAAAGATTTTTGCACTTCATAATTTCTCACAAAACTGTAACATAAAACATGAAGTATAAAAGTGACAATATTTTGGCGTCTCCATGACGCTGTGACGTCACGGAGAACCCCCAGGGTGATTGTTACATAGAGAAGTAAACGAGCGTGTGGGAAGGGGGTTGGTTTGATATTCAATTCATAACGCAGAGGAAACTGGGAGTTGCCAATACTGAATAAAGAGTAGGTTAGGGAGTGTATTCTATCTGAGAGGGGGTTGCGCGCTTGAATGCGTCATTACAGAACCCCCAAGGCAGGCTCTCGTTATGCTATCATAACGCCATAACACCTTTTTGACATGGGCTATCCATTCCCCCCCCCCTTCACGTTACAGTGTTAACTGTCTATAGAGACTATAGGCTTCCCAATATAACATGACCCAAACAATGGATAAAGTTGACTACATTCAATCCATCCATAGTAATTCTGCCCGAAGGCAGGTCCTTCACTGCAATCATAGCATGTTCATGCTATGCTTGCAGCTTTACTAGGGAATTGTGTAGGTGTGGTACCTTCCCGTTGCTTTCCACACCGGTGAAGGATGATGATGATGATGATGATAATGATAAGGATGATCATGATGATGATGGCCATATGATTTAGGGGACCGTTTGGGCCTTAATGTTTTCCTGACATTTGTCTTACAGGTGAGGAAAAATCCCGATAAAAACCTCACCCAGAAAAACTGCCCCAACTGGGGATCGAACCCGAGCCCGCTGCGTGACAAGGCAGCACGCTACCTCGAGACCATAGCGGTGGACCTACATTCAATAAACCTAAATATAAAGTCACACGTAGAAATACATCATTAAATAGGAATGAACACTTGATGCCAACTGCTTTCCACACCGGTGAAGGATGATGATGATGATGATGATAATGATAAGGATGATCATGATGATGATGGCCATATGATTTAGGGGACCGTTTGGGCCTTAATGTTTTCCTGACATTTGTCTTACAGGTGAGGAAAAATCCCGATAAAAACCTCACCCAGAAAAACTGCCCCAACTGGGGATCGAACCCGAGCCCGCTGCGTGACAAGGCAGCACGCTACCTCGAGACCATAGCGGTGGACCTACATTCAATAAACCTAAATATAAAGTCACACGTAGAAATACATCATTAAATAGGAATGAACACTTGATGCCAACTGAAGAAAATATTGAAGAAGTGGCTGAATTCAAATACATAGAAATAGTAATTACAAACAGGAATGAGGTGCAGAATAAGTTGAACATTGGCACAACTTTCAAAACGCATGCTATATGCATAAGAGGGACTCCTTTATCCCAACTTCTATAAAAAAAATTAAAAAACATATCAAACAGTAGCCTATATTTCCAGTTGTGTTATTTTCCCAGTTCTAGGCCTATTATATGGATGCGAAACATGGATTCTTACTTTAAGGGAGGGGAAAATATTACGAGTGATTGAGAATAAAGTTCTTAGTCAAATGTTTGGCCCAAAGAGAGATGAACAGACAGACGAATGGAGATGAGTACATAACAGAGAACTACATCATCTTTATAGGTCACCAGATATAATATGATCATCATCATAGTACATTCACGAATTTAGGCCATTTGTTGACCTGTTTCGGCCTCAAGAGAAACACCATCCAAAAGTCTTTTGAGTGGACGTCCTGGTCTTCTTCTTCCTGCAGGTTGATATCTTAACATTTGTTTGGGTATTCTGTGATCTTCCATTCGATGAACATGTTGTATCCATCTTGACTTATAATCAGAAATTTTGTTTTCTAAAGATATAATAATAAAAATTATATCACATAGACTGCGATGGGCACGAATGGGGAATGAAAGAGGGGCATGGAATCTTCTTGTAGGAAAACCAGAGGGGAGACTCCCAGTTGGTAGTTCAAAAATGAGGTGGGAGAATAAGATTAACCATGATTTGAGAGAAGTAGAATATACAGGAGATGATTGGAAAACATTAGCTCAGGATAGGGTTGTGTGGAGAGCTTATGTCCGTGCGGTCATGAACATATGGGTTCGATAGAGCCAATGAGTTTTTAGGAGTTATTACTTTCAATTGTATTATATGGATGCGAAACATGATCTCCTACTTTAAGGAATGGGAAAATAAGCTTTTAAGACTTATGGTGCATGGAGAAACATAAACATAATCATAAAGGGAAACCAGAGTCAATAAGGACAGTTAAGACACGGAGACTGAGATTGGCAGGACATGTGGCACGAATGGAAATAAAAGATGGGCATGTAATTTTTTTTTGTAGGAGAAGCCGAGGAAAAATACTCAGTAGATAAGCCAAGAATGAGGTGGGAGAATAACAATAACCATGATATGAGGGAGGTAGACTATACAGGGAATGATTGTAAAATATTAGCTCAGGATAGAGATGTCACTTAGATAGCTTATGTATGCGCGTCCATGAACCTCCGGGTTCGATAGTGGCAGGGGAAATGTATTCTCATGCTCACTGTTTTTATTAAGCCAAACTGATCGGTATTGGTATTTTCAGCTTCTAAATCTATTTAACTCTCATACTAAGAATCGGATTATCATGTAGGCCTACTTGTATTTATTATTTCCTAGGACTTAAATCTACTGCTTTATCTAGGCCTATATGAACATCATTTTTGAGTTTGTTGAACATGGTATCGAGGTGCATTTAACTGCATTTATTGCCCATTTTTATAAATTTAAAATAACTTATTTTAATAATATAGTGCATACTCGTATAATATATGGATGCGAAACATGGACTCTTACTTTAAGGGAAGAAAGGAGATTATGAGTATTTGAGAATAAAGTTCTTAGAAAATGTTTTGGTTCAAAAGACATGAACAGACAGGTGAATGGAGAAGACTTTACATAACAGTGAACTACATGGTCTTTGTAGGATGCCATATATAATAAGAACAGTTAAGTCATGTAGATTGCGTTGGGCAGGACATGTGGCACGAATGGGGAATGAAAGGCGTGCATGAAAAGCTTCTTGTAGGAAATCCAGAGGGAAAACACCCAGTTGGTAGACCAAGAATGAGATGGGAGAATAACATTAACTATGATTTGAGGGAAATAGTTTATAAGTTATAAGATTGGAAAATATTAACTTAGGATAGGGATGTATGGAGAGCTTACGTCCGCGTGACCATGAACCTACGGATTCGATAGTGCCAGTGCATCTTAATTTAAAAATTAAAAACATTGTAAACTGCAACGAAAAATAACAACTTGGGAAATTAAATGTCACAATATTCTCATAGTTTTCTTAAATTTGTATTGTGGTAACAATTCAGTGCATTTATTTAATACAATAAAATGTGTTATTATGTGTTTATTCAACAAACAAGTAAAAAGTAATGCCCATGTTTTATATTCATATGTTGTAATTTTCTCAAGCATGATTACGTAAATCATAGCTCATATAAATCCGGTCCCCTAGTGATGACATAACATTTTCAATCGGCAATAACTCCAAAACACAAAAGACAATAATTTCAATAAATATAATCAAAGCCTGAACAAACAGATGTATATAAAGTAGTGCTACAATTTGTAGAATTAGGATACACCAATGATTGGTTCTGGGGGCACGCCGTAGCGTAATGGTTAAGGTACTGCGCTACAAGCCAGAAGGTCGTGGGTTCAAGTCCCGGTGGTGTCATGATTTTTAAACTGACCCAAACTTTCTGACGGCACTATGGCCCTGGGGTCGACTCAGCCTCTGGCGTAAATGAGTACCAGACGCGTGTTCTGGGGGTAAAGGCGGCCGTCACGCAGGGCTGACAACCCGGCTGACATCAAGTGCCGATTGTCTAGAAAAAAAGTTTAACCACCTTTTATTATATAGGGGAAGAGAATAGGAATATAATAGTAGGAATAGTAGGATTATTAATTGGGAGCCTTAACCTCCTACTACCCCAAGGGCCTCCTGAGGCCTGTCGTGGGATCACTTTACTTTTTATTGATTGGTTCTAATTGGTCTCGTTTCTATTTTGACGACTTTTCGACTAGATCTATCTCAAATTCTTACCCAAACGTAATAATAATAATAATAATAATAATAATAATAAATAATAATAATAATAACAATAATAATAATAAACATAAATTACAGAAAATTCGATAATGGATCCAACAGCTAAATTAATTATTCAAGATAAAAACATGAGGTTCCGAGGTAAATCTAAACGAAAATCCAAACCTTTTATCTCGGAAGAAGAGAGGAAAGCAGATCAGAAAGAATGAAAAAATACTGGGCCCTAAGAAAGGAACAACACACAGAGAAATGATTGAGCTAACGTACCCCAAAGAGGGTGAAATGAAAAATAAATAAATAAATAAACATAATAATTTTGGATCAAAGATGGATGAACAGACAGGTGAATAGAGAAGATTACATAATAGTGAGCTATATGATTTTTTATAACAAACCAGATATTATAAGAAGAGTTGAGTCTCGTAGACTGCGTAGGGCAGGACGTCTGGCACGAATGGGGTTTGAATAAGAAAAGCAAGATCAAGTTGGTCAATCAACACAATTGGAACTTACTTACTTACCTACTCACTGGCATTATCGAACCCGTAGGTTCATGGCCGCACGGACATAAGCTCTCCATACATCCCTATCCTGAGCTAATGCTTTCCAATCATTCCCTGTATAATCTACCTCCCTCAAATCATAGCTAATGTTATTCTCCCACCTCATTCTTGGTCTACCAACTGGGTGTTTTCCCTCTGGCTTTCCCACAAGAAGCTTCCATGCAAGTCTTTCATTCCCCATACGTGCAACATGTCCTGCCCATCGCAGTCTACGAGACTTAATTGTTCTTATTATATCTGGCTTCCTATAAAGACCATGTAGTTCATTGTTATGTAGTCTTCTCCATTCACCTGTCTGTTCATCTCTCTTTGGTCCAAAAATTTTCCTAATAACTTTATTCTCAAATACTCGTAATCTCCTTTCCTCTCTTAAAGTAAGAGTCCATGTTTCGCACCCATATAATATAACTGGTAGAATAATAGTTGTATATATTTTCAGTTTAACGTTTTTTGAAAGGAGTTGGGACATCAAGAGTCTCTGCAATGCATAATAGCACGCATTTCCAGAATTGAGCCTATGTTTAATTTCCTTGTGCATCTCATTCCTGTTTGTGATTATTGTTCCTAGGTATTTGAATTCAGCCACTTCCTCAAAATTTCCCTCATTTGTCATTAGCTGTCCATTTACATTATTTAATGAATTTCTACGTGTGACCATATATTTAGTTTTATTGATATTTACTTCCAGTCCTAATTTCTTGGTGTTACTCAATAGTGTGTGCGTGTTGTCCTTTAGTATCTCCTCGCTATCGGCCAACAATACTAAACTAACAGCTTATTAATACCATTCAGTTGTAAGTCTTCCTCATTCTCTAAAGATTTAATGACATGCTCTAGTACAAAATTAAATTGGAACTAGCATTACAAATAGAGGTTTATTTGGAACAAAAAATTTTTAAATCGTCCTAGTGAGCGTGAAATGTTTCCTCACAACAAAATAGGCTACATACGATTTAATTAACACAAGAAAGATAGCATTTCGCAAACCAACTAATTTCGGAGCATAAATTCGCTCACACAGGTCCTGCGTGACGGACTTTTCTAAGTATATAGTGAGCCTATTTACTAGACTACGTATATTTGCGCTTTAAATAAAAATATGAGTTTAAGTTAAGAAAGATCGAAAAGTTAAAAACAATGGAATATGTCGGCATAGGGCCTACTCATTGCACAGCCATTCATAAGCTACAACATGGCGGCCGGGTGTTGAATTGCAATAATTTCCCTTGTCGGGGAGCAATTTCCACATTACATATCAGCCTTCACTTCTCCACTAGCAACCTGCATCGATAATCTCCAGTGACATATTGGTACCAACACATATATAGTGCACACTAGGCCGCGCTTTATAGCCTATGTGTTACAGTCAAAGTATAAAATTCTTCAGACATTACATAGAATGCCTAGGAATTGTATAAAATGCCGGACGATTTTTTGCAAAGTATAAAATTCTTACATTGTTTTAAACTTTTCCTAGATATTGTATATACGTATTGCCTAGGCATTATATACAATGTCAGACTCTGTCACGGTAATGTACAGGCCTATAAATAAAAAAAACGTATTTCACAGAACAATTTAATATCCCATACAGTTGCATCCATACATTACAAAAAATTGTTAAAGACACAAAAAATAATTAAATATACACATAATAATGGGTGTCCCAATAAGAACGCCGGAATTGAATTGGCAGCCATTTTTTTACTACGAGGTTGGCAGCACTCTACCTACACTTTTTGTTTTCTATATTTGTTGCAATTACTGGATATGGAGTGTTATACTGCTGAACAATGAGTTTTAATTGTGAAAACTCATTACCAGAATGGTGTGTGTTATGTTCAAACTGTTCGAAGGCTTCGTGCTCTTTGGCCGGAATCGCGCAGAGGTGACCAAGGTCATGTGACTTCTTTCTTTGGGGGTTTATCAAATCACAGGTTTATGAACACAATCCCCGAACCATACAAGACCTGAAGCAGGAAATTCGACGTGTCAGCGCAAGACTGTGCAAAAGTAATCACAAATTTCATAGACAGAGTCACTAGCTGTAGAGCGTCTCGTGATGGACATATGCCAGATGTCATTTTCCATACTTAAATCGGAACGTATAGGTACCCTTTGTGCTCATGTATAAATATATGTAATTTCTTTCAATATAGTTTATTTTGTTCATTATTAAATCCGGCGTTCTTATTGGGACACCCTTTACTAAGTCTGAAAATGTTAAACAACTATTCTGAGAATATGAATACTTGAATATGCAAAATATAGGTTACTTTTTATTTAATGAAGTGCATAAGAATATTAAATTATCAAAATCAAAGAGTCGTTCGGAGTACAATTTCAAAGATTCCTATTTATTGCAACAAGGGAGAGAAGAGTGGCACTTAGAATTGCACTGTATTTCATTTTTCACACAAAAACACTTCACATTTCGGTATCTGGTCCTGCACATACATCCGATGAATCCTTATCCGCTTCCTATAGCCTGAGAGATCGCGGCTGTTCGGAGTAAAATTTCATGATTTGGGACATCTTCAAGTAGCACTAATTCCTTTGGACACACCGTGAACTTCGACCTCGAATAAAGTTGTTTCAGAATCCCATCCACTCTTCCTAGTTGGTAGAAGCCATCTTCAGACACCTTCGTTCCATGTGACAACACATTGCAGGATTCACTCTTTCCCTTGTCGAAGTCAGGAATGGAAACTCGAACAGTGTCTTCTAAATGTGCAGCAGGGAATTTGTTTTTCTGCTGTTCGAGATATGATTTACAATCTTTTCTTCCTTCTGCACCTATGTCCATATTGAAACAAATATTGCATTGAGCCCTGCACCCGTAACCTTCTATACCTTCAACTTCGCCATCTCTAAGTGCATGTCCACAGTCTCGATATGTAAGGGCACAGTGGTTTCTTTCGAGCAGACACAGCAAACACGTACTTCTGAGGTTGAAGGCTATTGACCTTCCAAAGTCTGATCATCAGAATAATAGTTTTCTTCGCCTTGGATTGTAACCCGATCGGTGCTTGGGAGAAAGGAAACTTCGTCTTATTTAGGGTCATCTGCGCCATGATATTCAGGTGCTTCAATGCTATCTAGGACTTTCTCCAGATCTTCTTCTCTCTTTATGGTTTCTAAAACATTCTGTGGCAGAGAAGATGTTGTCAGACCCATATTTACTTTACAACCGAAAAGAGCTTCACATGGCGTTCTCTTAATTGTAGAATGGAAGGCTCGGTTCTTCATCAGCTGAACAAAGCATAGCCCATCACTTCAGCGGCTAGTTTGTTGATCTTTCATCCAAGCCGAAACCATATTTTCAATGTATTGATTAGCTCTTTCACCACTCCCCTGACTCTGTGACTGTCGTGGCTTACTATGAATTATCTTCTAAGAGGGTCAGCACTCCATTAAGCTATTAATCTCCTTATTGGCAAATTCTCTCCCATTATTAATAGGTCCAAGAAGTGGTAGGCTACTCCTTCTGCTATCCTATTTAAGAGGACTGAGGACAACAAATTTAGTGAGGTGATCCTGATACACATTATAAATTGTATTCTCTGTCAGGTTGGGATTGAAAATCGATAAGATCGACTTGACAACGAAAATTAATATCTGAAAATACCATGGGCTTCACTACAGCACCTTTCTTAACTCCTTCATGTTTTCTCTGGCACGGCTTGCTTAGGTGGATATACAGTTCAACATCATGATCTGTAACATTTCTCTACTTAAATGAAAGTTCCCACAACATCCAGTCTCGTTCTCCATGACCAATTGCCAAATGAGAGTTACGAAGCACGTGGAATAGTTCTTTAACATAATACTGAAAATTAGGCTACTGGTTGCTTCTTTAACCGATAAATCAATTTACTTTTGTTCCCAATAATTACATCATACCGGCACCTCTTCAACAACCAATAGTCCCGAAGTTCGTTCTTCATGGCAGTTTTAGTCTTCAACACATCCTCCACTACTCTATTATAATTTTCATCTGTGATAAACACACAGTCTTTAGCATTATTACTTCTAATTTGAGAGATTTCGTCATCGATTTTTCATCAAACCAATCCGATCTTGTGGAAAATCTGATTCACTTGTAGCAATCTGCTGCGACATTTTAACACTAAGGAAAATACTGGTTTACTTCGAGCGAGGAAGCCAGTATGCTACACAACAGTTCTAGAGTTTTAATTTAAATACGAAATACTGGTTTACTTCGAGCGAGGAAGCCAGTATGCTACACAAAATTGATAGAGTTTAAAAAATAATACTTTGCCTATTTCAGTTTTTCATTCTAAAAATGCCTAGGAAATGTGTAAAATAAATTGTAGGCCTATTTAATATTCTACCTGCTCATTTGCGTCATTCTATACATTGACTAGTCATTGTATAGAGAACGCTGTTTTTTTTTCTAACTTTACTGGTAACATATGTACTAAAATTTAATATTACAACAGAGATCATGTGTAGAGGAAGTTCGAGTAATGCGGACCCTTCGGTTTGAGTGGACCCTGTTAATATATTCTTTAATTGGTGCTGCCCTCGAACAGAAAATATTTTAACTTCTTCCCCTCATCAACTTTGACGGGTTCAAGGCCAGTTTCTTTTATTCTTTGTGCGAAGAAGAGTTTATTTATGAAAACGATCATTTAAAAATGTTTTCAACCCAAGAAGTAATTATTAATTTCTGCTATTGAATATTGTAAATATTGAAAATCTCCTAAATATATTATATTATAGGCCTATAGAGCTGTTTTAATATACTGAAGGGTTTGGTTTGATATTATGTGACATACCTGCTGTATAAAATAATTAAATATAATAAATTAATTCGGTTAATGTGGACCCTACACGAAGTGTTTAAAGTGGACCTGAGTCCACTTTACATGAATACGTAAACTTATATAAACTTATATTTTATCAGTGAGGATGCTGTCAGTAAAAACCATGCACTTAATTAATTTCATTTAATATTCCTGTAATTTTACTAAATCCAAGCACCGTCGCTGTCTGGAGATGAATGACGTGTGAATGTTATAATCAACAATAATTTTTCAAACCATCAAATAAATATCGACGCTTTTTAATTACGATCAGCCATAAATTCTTTCTGATTAATTTGTGCCTGTCTGTATAAATTAATAGAGTGAATAAACTTAAAAATAACCTAAAAGCTAATATAAACTTTGGGGTCCACTATACCCGAATATGGAGTTAAACTGGACCTTTCTTGTAATGTAAAAAAGTGTAGGCCTATAAATTATGAAGATGTTTCCATATTTGAATAAAATAACAAAGCTATTTTATAGTTATAACACTAATGATAATCACTGTAATTAAACAAAATTCAAATGGCTTAATTAAAAGAAGAAAAACAACAAATTCAAAAAAGAGGTCCACTTTACCCGAAGTTCCTCTATTGTTATTAACAGCGATGACGTTGAAATTTTCTTAATAATTTCTCACCGATATACGATAACTTTACAATTTTCTTATGGCTTATTAGTTAACTATACTGCTCTTCACTATCATAAAATTATATACTTATATAACTTAGGCCTAAAAGTCCTTCACATACACAGAATCATTCATCTTTTATTTCTTAATAGCTCGGTAATGCACTTGACTGACACAGTTTCGTCATCACAACTCGCTAAAGGTTTCCCAGAACAAAACTGATTCCCCTATTTACCTATATAGGGCTATTTAATTCGTGGAGATTGTTGAATGTGGCCCTCATTTGGGCGGCTACATCGCCCCTTTTTTATGATTCCGCGGGAATAGAATTAAATCTTTAAATTGTATTAATACAACAAGTTTTTTTTTTGATGAATATGAAATAAACCGGTACCTTATAGCATATTTCTACATTTGTTGGAGATCTTTTTCTTTGAGATTAGGGTATAATTCATTGATTGATTGATTAAAGTCATTTGATCGGGGTTGAATTGAATATTTTTAGGGCAACGCTTACATAATGTTGGCCAATTAATAGGATTTATAGGAAAAATTAATCAATGGTGACAAGGAAATCCTTTTAGCCCCAATAATTTATTAAGAATTTTCCGAAAAGAGTAAATTTACAAATGTTGATAAGAATTTTAGCAATGGCGGAGCAGTAGGTAAGTTAATTATGTTATTGGTGGTAAGCCTGAAGTCGTTCATTCAGTGGTGTTTGTTTAATTTTGATCACAGACAGTTTAATTAGTTATGTTTATTATATAATATTTGTGATTATTATTAATAGGCTATTGGTAATTAGTTTAATGTGTAGGTGATCAGATGACTCTCGGATTAGCCGAGACTTA
Source organism: Diploptera punctata (assembly GCA_030220185.1). NCBI lineage: Eukaryota > Metazoa > Arthropoda > Insecta > Blattodea > Blaberidae > Diploptera > Diploptera punctata. The sequence goes on from JASPKZ010008002.1 coordinate 27,567, forward strand.
TGTGGTGTTAATTTTTCGTTTTGTTTAATTACTTCTTAAATTTTGTATTTATTTAACAGGTTTTAAATATATACAACATCTTCCTGTGCCCAATATTAAGTTTTGATTATCTTCCTCGATTCATCTCTATGCTTCCAGTCACCAACCTGCAGTTTCCTGCCCTTCATCAAATTCATAATTATCTCTATCCATGTCTTCTTAGGTCTCCCTCTTCTTTTCCTCCGATTTGTAATCCACTCCAAACTCCTAACTGATAATCTATCTTCATTCATCCTCTTCACGTGTCCAAACCATTGTAATTATTTATTTTCCACAAATTGTAAAATTCTTACGTTAAAGTTCGTTTTTTGTCTGATTCTGATCCTCTAATTTAGAGCATCCTGCAGATCATCATCAGCAGCAGCATCAAGCATTAGACCTGCTGGTCTGTTCCGATCTCATGTTAGAATTGGTCTATCCATCTTTTACTGGGTCTTCCGACATTTCTTCGTCCTAGTGTTTGTAATGAAGACTTTGATTCGAAATTTTATTGTAATTCATTCTATTGATGTGGTCCATCCATTCATCTCTGCATTGTGTAATTCTATCTAATAGTTTGAATATTGTAGTTCATCTTAAAAAATCAATTTTCGTAGATTGCAATTTCGACTTTAATTTAGCATTTATAGTCCAACTTTCTGCTCCATAGTTCAGTAAACTTCTTACTATTGATTTATAAATATGGATTTTATTTTTTATTTATTTTTTAATATCCGTTTATCTCGCAAAATTTCATTCAACATTGCTATTGCAGATCGAGCTATTATTTTTATTTCCACTTTGTAGATGGTATATTTTGTATATTTATGCTCGTGAATTGGTGGGTTTGATTGCTGATGGTCACCCATCCAGCAACTGTGAACGGTCACTGAACCAGTAGTCGTGGGCAGTCACCCATCCAACGGCCATCCAGAATCAAGGCACGGCTTTGCCAAGGATCGCAGTCCCTGGCTGGCAGATGGTACCTGTAATGATTCACCACTGCTCTGCAAGGTCATTTATAACTAGCATGGAAGGTTCTGAAAAGATCGCCACTCATGAGTTTTTGTGAAGAGATCCTTCTCGAAATTGAACCACCAACGGCCAGATCAATCTGGAAAACTTCAAGCGGGAATAACCGACTCATGAACCGCAATCCACGATTCCCTTGGACACAGGTGATCCCTAGCGGAAATTTCTTAGCCAAGCTAATACCTACTGATATCAACTAGTGACATGTGGTTAGCACATCGCCTCAATAAGACATCTAGTAGGCAACTACTCGGACGGATGAAGGTATTAATCCAAGTGATATATATTTTCACTAGATGACTCACTCATGTCACACCCTGACATCTGTGGGTAAATAAACCTATACCCGAGCCGCCATATCTCCGGCTCTGAAGTTTAGGTTATACGAGGGGTAAAGAGAGAACTCGCCCTCTACTGGCAATAAGGATATTGTTGTAGTGCGAGTAGATGTCAGCCACAACCAATCACTGCTTTTGTCGCAGCTATAGCGCACTAGTAAGGTTTGAAATTGCTGAGATGTTGTCAGCTGTATGTCTACTAACCGCATAAATAAAGCGGCCACTCCCACTGAATATCTATATCGGCAACACTGTCGTGAAAACGTCAGGGCCGGAGAATCAGTGGCTGTAGTATAACTAAATTAGCTTGGTTAAAATATTCCTACTGAGGAGCACCCTGATCCCACACGGGGAATTAGGCCTACGGGATATAGACATAGAGAAGTTATATTAGATATTGTCTAGCAACTTTCGGCCTGCTGTATGTAGTGATTGGAACGGAACGGATATTTTCATCATTTGGATTTTTGTGTGATAATTTTAGAAACGCTGGGGAAATTAATGTCATGTGAACGTTTGGAATAAAGCAAGTTAATGTAGGATATTCTATTGGATTTTCAAGTGGCATATTGGTTGAATATTGTAATTCAGATCTCCCGGAAACCATTTTCTAGTAATTAACCCAATAATCCAACTCTCTGATTAATGTTCATTTGTTCGCCTCGTGTTGCATTCCTCGTCTCTCATGCCTTTTCCATTTAAACGGTTTCGCTGAAATACCATTTTTAACAGACTATCATGGCAACTGGAATAACTATCTTTTGTTTTCAAAGTTGCACTTTCCAGTGGTCTTCGAATACATATTTACGTAGTTAGTATAGAAACTGACACACAAAACACATTATACGCTATAATGGAAATTGATATTTCATTATAAATAAGGTAAATTTTGAAGAAGTGGCTGAATTCAAATACCTACCTATGAACAATAATTACAAATAGGAACGAGATGCACAAAGAAATTAAACATAAGTTCTTCTTCTTCTTCTTCTTCCTTTCATGTGATAGACCTAGTGGTCTGTTACGGTCTCAATCCAACGTTTGAAGGATCTGCCCAAAGATCTCTTGCCTGGTGGCTGGTAATTTAAGATCTGACGTGGTATTCTTGTTCTGCTCATTCTTCGTACGTGAGATTTCCAGTTGTTTCTGTACTTTTGTACATATTCCATGACTGATTCTGTGTGTAATTCTTTGAGAATCTCAGAATTCCTTTTATGGTCTGTTCTTGAGTAGCCTGCAGTACGTCTCATAAATTTAAACATAAGTTAAATTCCGGAAATGCATGCTATTATGAATTACAGGGACTCTTGTTGTCCCAACTTCTTTAAAAAAATTAATCTTAAAATATAAAACTCCATGGCGCGACAGACCCTTGGCCTACCAGCCGGCTGCTGCCCTCACATACACATGTGTTCATCATAGAGGTAGACGATCATCCAGCCAGTGTAGGCGTGGCATGTGGTGAACATATCGGGTAGCCGTTATAGCCGATTTTCTCAACCTGGAGCAGCTACTTATTATAGCCACCCAAATGCCTCATGATGCGTGGGCACCAGTCCCATACTGGCAGAAATTCCATGAGATAATTTCTTCTCGCATGGAGATTCGAATCAGCGCACGTTCCGTAGATCTGTGCCAAGGCTTCCTGCATTAACCACTCGGTACGGCGCAGGACATACTTAAAATACTATAAAACGCCTATTCTACCAGTTATATTATATGGATGCGAAACGTGGAATAAAAAAGAATACGAGTATTTGAGAACGAAGTACTTAGGAAAATGTTTGGACCAAAGAGAGATGAACAGACAGGCGAATCGAGAAGTTTACTTAACAGTGAACTACGTGATCTTTGTAGGAAACCAAGTAAAGTAAGTTCAATTAAGTCTCGTAGACTACGATGGTCCAGTTGGTAGACCAAGAATGAAGTGAGAGAAATAACATTAATCATGATTTGAGGGAAGTAGATTACATATAAGTACAGGGGATGATTGGAAAACGTTAGGTCAGTTTAGGGATGCGTGGATAGTTTACGTCCGCGTGGCCATGAACCTACGGATTCTTAGAGTCAGTGAGTTATTTAGTTGGTTTTAAGCATAGAAAATGATTATTTCGCATGTGACATAATAATTCGAAAACCCTATGGGGAAATTCTATGGGGAAATTCTATGGGGAAATTCTATGAACGATTAATACTTTATCAACTACAACCAACACTGAAACTCAATTCATCAGACAGGCAATACGGCTTTCGACCCGGTAGAGGAACTGAGGATCCAATTACGCAATTATATATCAACTACAACCAACACTGAAACTCAATTCATCAGACAGGCAATACGGCTTTCGACCCGGTAGAGGAACTGAGGATCCAATTACGCAATTATATATCAACTACAACCAACACTGAAACTCAATTCATCAGACAGGCAATACGGCTTTCGACCCGGTAGAGGAACTGAGGATCCAATTACGCAATTATATAATCTCGTTGAGACTTCCCAGCAAAAATGTTTAGGTTACAGATTTCGAGGGTGCTTTCGACACCCTATAGTGGCCGAGCATTTTCCGAGCACTAAAGCAGAGAAACCGCCCCTCCAACCTTTACGAAATCATTAGAGACTATTTCCGCGACCGAACAACATCTCTGATCGAAAACCATCACCAAATCAGCCGTACCGTCACCATAGGCCGCCCGCAGGAATTTGTTCTAGGACCTAGTCTGTGAATCTGGTATTTGACGAACTATTACACAAACTGGAGACACATCCTCACGCAGAACCCATCGCCTATGCAGATGACCTTGTTGTTATTGTCCCCGGAAATTCAAGACGAGAAGTTGAAGACAGGGCGCAGGACATAATGCAAGAAATCTCCCAGTGGACAACAGATAATAAACGCAAAACTACCGGAATGATACTGAAAGGAAAACTACATCCCAAACAGCCGCCCACTATCAGAATGGGGCAGAGGGGCCTGCGCTTTGTACAAGTCACAAAGTACCTCGGGGTGAGCATACAAACGAATATGAGGATCGATGCGCACATAGAGGACATCACAGGAAAGGCAAAAAGGCTATTCCATGCAATGGCACGACTTGGTGGCCAGAACTGGGGATATTAAACTGTCAAAAATCTAATACTATATAAGACGCTCTACCAACAAATCTGCGTTTATGCTGTCCATGGACGGGCACGTAATCTGAACAACAATCAGAAAAGAAAGCTACTATCAGCACAACGACAAGTCCTCATTCGAGTCACCAAAGCATACAACACAGTATCGCGAGCTTGCCTACCTGTGACAGCAGGAGTACTTCCCATCTATCTTTATATTGAACGTCGAATACATCGCTACAGGCTGCGTAGAGAACTTCCAATCTACATTGAAGAGGTAGTTCTCACCCCCGAGCTTTACACAGAACCAGATGAACGGGACACAACCTACAGAATCATCGATGCTCACCTTGAGGAAAAATGGCAACAACAATGGGAACAAGAACATCATGGTCGTCAAACTCAGGAATTCTTTCCTAGAGTACGGGCGAGAATGCGCATGCCATGGATAGTGCCGAACCACAACGTGACACAACTGCTGTCCGGGCATGGATATTTCAAGGGTAAACTGTTTGAGAGAGGACTCGCCGAAACAGTAGTGTGCGACTGCAATAATACCTAAGAGGACACCGTCACTCATATGCTATATAATTGCACTAAGTACGGTGTCTTCCGCAGGGAACTCGAGTTTGCAGCCATGGAGGGAGGAGTCCACTGGCCGCCGCCTCTGGAGTACTGGACAAGGAAGCAACCATACAAAGCAATCACACGTTACATCGGTAGAGTTCTGCAATTAAGAACTGAAGAAGACGGCAGAAGAAGAATGATCCGTCATTAACATTCCCATCTTCACACACACACACACACATAGACACATAAACACAAACAAGCAGCAAATACAAATTACATACACACACACACACTAACACAAACAAACACAACACAATTACTCTCGTATCATCAAAACAATTATCATTACTTTAAGTACTTAGGAGATTTTAATGCAAAAGTGGGGCGGGAAGATATATTCAAACCAACAATAGGCAAATTCAGTCTTCATGAAGATAGTAACGACAATGGCGTTAGATTAGTCACATTTGCCACATCGAAGAATCTCATTGTTAAGAGCACAACATTTCAGCATAAGGATATTCATAAATACACCTGGACGTCCCCAGATGGAGAAACTTGGAACCAGATAGATCATGTATTAGTGGATAAACGCTGGCACAGTAGCATCATTGATGTTAGATCAGTTAGAGGGACAGACTGCAATTCGGATCATCATCTGGTCAGAGTGAAAATCAGACAACGGCTATCGCTTATGAGAGGAACGAACGCTAATGATGATTCTGTAAAATATGAATTAAAAAACTTGAAAAATGATGAAATGCGACAAGAATACCAAATCAAAATTGCTAATAGATTTGAAGTACTGGAATCTTCAGATGACAATGTGGCAAACGAAGAAGAAACTGATATAAATAAAGAATGGGAGGCTATAAGAGATACTATTAAATTGTCAGCATCAGAAAGCATTGGTTGTTTAAAAAAGAGGCAAAACAAGAAATGGTTTGATGAGGAATGTGTCGACATTGTAAAGAAAAGAAAGCTAACAAAAATGAAATGGTTACACGAGCCAAATGAGGTAAATTTAGAGCAATTGGGTAGTGTTAGACGGGAAACCACCAAGTTACTAAAGAGTAAAAAGAGGGAATATTTGAGAGAGAAGATTAATGATCTTGAAATGAATGCAAAAAATAGGAACATTAGAGAATTATATCAGGGAATTAGTATAGAGAAGAAAGGGTTTCAGGCTAGAACAAACATAATTCGGAATGAAAATGGGGATATGATTGCAGATTCTAGGAGTATATTAAATAGATGGAAAGGTTACTTTAATCAGCTATTAAATGTACATACAGAACAGGACATTGAGGAGGATAATTTACAGACAGCAGAAATGCTAGTCGCAGAGCCAAGTGCATTAGAGGTTGAAATGGCGATTGAAAAATTGAAGATGTATAAAGCATCAGGTTCAGATGAGATCCCAGCAGAACTGATAAAATCAGGGGGAGAAAAATTGATGGACAAGATACGCTGGTTGCTTAGTAAGATTTGGGAAAAAGAAGCTCTTCCAGATGAATGGAAGGAATCAATTATCATACCAATTTATAAGAAAGGAGATAAAACAGATTGCAACAACTACAGGGGCATCTCATTACTTTCAACTTCGTACAAAATTCTAACAAATATATTAGTAAGCAGACTTACTCCCTATATTGATGACATTCTAGGAGATCATCAATGTGCATTTAGAAGAAACAGGTCTACAACAGATCAGATTTTCAGTTTAAGACAGATTTTAGAGAAGAAATGGGAATATAATGGTACTGTACATCAACTATATGTAGACTTCAAAAAAGCATATGATTCAATTAAGAGGGAGAAGTTATATAGTATCCTGCTGGAGTTCGGAATTCCTAAAAAGTTAGTTAGACTTATACGAATGTGTCTAAATGGCTCAAAGAGTAGGGTGCGTGTAGGCAAACAGTTTTCAGACACTTTTGAAATCCAGAATGGGTTGAAGCAAGGAGATGCACTATCTCCTTTACTATTTAATTTTGTACTAGAGCATGCCATTAAATCTTTAGAGAATGAGGAAGGCTTACAACTCAATGGTATTAATAAGCTGTTAGTTTATGCTGATGATGTAGTACTACTGGCCGATAGCGAGGAGATACTAAAGGCCAACACGCACACACTATTGAGTAACACTAAGAAATTAGGACTGGAAATAAATATCAGTAAAACTAAATATATGGTCACACGTAGAAATTCAGTATATAATGGAAGTGGACAGCTAATGACAAATGAGGGAAATTTTGAGGAATTGGCTGAATTCAAATACCTAGGAACAATAATCACAAATAGGAATGAGATGCAAAAAGAAATTAAACATAGGCTCAATTCTGGAAATGCATGCTATTATGCATTGCAGAGACTTTTGATGTCCCAACTCCTTTCAAAAAACGTTTAAGCTGAAAATATATAAACTATTATTCTACCAGTTATATTATATGGATGCGAAACCTGGACTCTTACTTTAAGGGAGGAAAGGAGATTACGAGTATTTGAGAATAAAGTTCTTAGGAAAATTTTTGGATCAAAGAGAGATGAACAGACAGGTGAATGGAGAAGACTACATAACAATGAACTACATGGTCTTTATAGGAAGCCAGATATAATAAGAACAGTTAAGTCTCGTAGACTGCGATGGGCAGGACATGTTGCGCGTATGGGGAATGAAAGACGTGCATGGAAACTTCTTGTAGGAAAGCCAGAGGGAAAACGCCCAGTTGGTAGACCAAGAATGAGGTGGGAGAACAACATTAACTATGATTTGAGGGAAGTAGATTATACAGGGAATGATTGGAAAGCATTAGCTCAGGATAGGGATGTATGGAGAGCTTATGTCCGCGCGGCCATGAACCTTCGGGTTCGATAGTGCCAGTGAGTTAGTTAGTTAGTTAGTTAGTTAAGTATTATGTATAATTATTTTATGTATCACTAAATACAAACTCATAAACACACACAAACAAACACACGACACGTTTTACTTACGTAACATCTACACTTCACATACCCGAAATCTGTATGTATTATGTTTATTTATTTAATAAAGATTAGATAGTAGTTAGGGACATAGAGCAGACCCGGGGATAAGGGCATTATGCCCGAGGTAACTCGGAGGGTGATGGTGGGGCTCTAAATAAAAAATAAAATAATTCGAAAACGAGTATACGAAAGACACTTTCACACTAGTTGGAATACACAATTACTTGTAAATTTTTCTCCTCCCCTATTTTATTATCTATCATTGTTTAACCTCTGAAGCAAAATTATAGCCTAGTTGCTTCTTGAAGTTCTCTATGTAATCGTAAGGTTGGGTTACTAGTTCATATCCCGTTAGATACTGTGATATTTTTATAAGTCTAGTCCCTTGAAGGTAGGCCTACTGGTGCTGGTTTCGGTTAGCTCTCGGTTAAGCACTGATTATTTTCAGGGAGACCAAAAGGTAATAAAATATAGGCCTAGTTAAAATGAAAAAAAAAATATGGAGAATCTTAACACTTCCATTTATTTATTTTATTTTGGCTCTAAACTTTTCCAATTAAGATTGTTCCAATTGCGGGACTATTAAATATAGGCGTATTATCTGCACTAACGAACTGTTTTATATAAAAACAATTTATGTGTGAATATAATAAAATATCTAATTATTCACTAACTAGATTGTAATGGTCTCACAATATAGGCTATGTTAGGAATCTACGCCATACTGGGGATTCCTATGTAACGAACTTTTTTATCCTTCTCCATCCTTTGGTAGCCTATGATATATGATATCTTTGGTATTAATTATTTTTCCTCACTTCGGGAATAGCCTAGCTCCAACTCACCGTGACCGATGGTATCATATTCGTTACCTTCATAGTTTCAACCTCATTTTTTTTATTGTTTCGTTTCGCAGTCTTTAGCTGGCAGCATCAACTAAAGGGCAAAAACTTGGTTGAGACCAAAGGTATCATGTAATACCTTGCATGAAACCCGCTTAAATGCTAACCTAAAAAAATAAAATTCTTTGTTTCTTGAAAATTTGTTATTTTGACCCCTAAGAACCCATTAATAAAATTATAATTGACTAAGTCTCAAATCAGAACCCCCATAAAGCCCCCTAATCTCTTTTTTTTTTTTTTTGCTCTCTAAAAACCCAGTAAACACAAGAGGTGAGTAGGGCCTATATATATTATTAAACTTCTCTTCAGGACGCTCCAGGTAATAGTAGCCCGAGATGTATCCATCCTCCATGAACATCTGTGAAGAACTGATAAACTTCCATGTTTTAAATTAAGGAAACAAAATATCACCTATGACTAAATTCTGTCCTTTGGTCAAGGCTTAAATATTTAAATATATAGGCCTACATTTCCATTCTTTACGAATAGTCTTTAAGCAATAAGATTAAAGATAAGTAATTTAAACATCCAGTTAAGAGTTTAAAAACTTAACAGTTTACTAAATCTTACATTTCTCAAAATTTATTCAAATTATTCACAAGAGTATGCCAAATTATCAATACTGTAGGCTATATTTTAATTATTAGCCTATTACGATTTTTTTTGTGTAGGCCTATAAGAAATATTTTACATTCTTTAATAAATTCAAACATATATTAAATAATTTATCAAATAAAAAAATATTTTAAATATTTTTATTGTATAAAGTCCTAACATTCCATGTTCCTAGGAACATGTCCCTGTGTTTGAGCCTTTGGCATGGGTTCCCTGAAGTAGTCCCCGCCCGGAGAACCGAATGGGGGACTATTTGACCTCCGGAAAATTTTACCCCAGTAGAACCCATGTCCGCATTTCTTGACGGTTGTATTTTTACGGTGAAAGATCGTCACTCTTTCGACCAAGGTACTTATTTCGTCTGGCTTATCACCTTCGACCAGTCCGGCATGGGTAACCCTATCGGCAGCAATGCTACCGCCGGCATAGCTCTCAGGATCATTTAAGCACACAAGCCACTCCACCACGACAAGGTAAAGATACCATGGAGGGGAAATATTTTTATATAATCCCAAATCTTCAACTTTACTTCTCACCTGATGGGTACCTGCTTTTACGTGTTCCACTTCACTCGGGCGTGACATGACCTGTCACAAAAGGATTTAGGCTATTTAACTTTGGATCACACTCATACGTTTTTGACAACACAAGGACATTAAGGACCTCTCCGAATGAGTGATTAACTCAATCCAGGACATCCTCCGAGACAACACAAACAATTAGGCCTGAGTCGAAACACACCATTCGCTCACTTGCTCTCCATTCAGAGACTTAGATTTGCTGAAACAGGATATGTTCGAGGACTAATGAATGCACATTACTAGATCATAAAAAATAAAGACATCTTAGATGAATTACACATGTAACCTTTGGAAAACAAAATGTCTTAACTTATTATTAGTCAAGATGGATGCACGATGTTCTTAGAGTGGAAAATTAGGGCTATAGAAAGGAACAATAATCACAAATAGGAATGAGATGCACAAAGAAATTAAACATAGGCTCAATTCTGGAAATGCGTGCTATTATGCATTGCAGAGACTTTAGATGTCCCAACTCCTTTCAAAAAACGTTAAGCTGAAAATATATAAAACTATTATTCTACCAGTTATATTAGCCTATATGGGTGCGAAACATGGACTCTTACTTTAAGGGAGGAAAGGAGATTACAAGTATTTGAGAATAAAGTACTTAGGAAAATTTTTGGACCAAAGAGAGATGAACAGACAGGTGAATGGAGAAGACTACATAACAATGAACTACATGGTATTTAGGCTATAGAAAGCCAGATATAGGCCTATTAAGAACAGTTAAGTCTCGTAGACTGCGATGGGCAGGACATGTTGCACGTATGGGGAATGAAAGACGTGCCTGGAAACTTCTTGTGGGAAAGCCAGAAGGAAAACGCCCAGTTGGTAGACAAAGAATGAGGTGGGAGAACAACATTACCTATGATTTGAGGGAAGTAGATTATACAGGGAATGATTGGAAAGCATTAGCTCAGGATAGGGATGTATGGAGAGCTTATGTCCGCGCGGCCATGAACCTACGGGTTCGATAGTGCCAGTGAGTAAGTAAGTAAGTATAGAATACCCATGCAGATGTTAAGCTATCAACCTGCAGGAAGAAGAAGAAGACCAGGACGTCACTCAAAAAGACTTTTGGATGGTATTTCTATTGAGGCCGAAACAGTTCAACAAATGACCCTAATTCGTGAGTGGACTATGGTGATTATGATGATGATGATGTTGAAGGAGAATAGTAGTTTTATAAATGTTTATTTTTATTTTTTGAGAAATTCGGGTGGAATGTACAATTATGTAGGCCCATAATAGGCCTATATTTTACCAAATGTTCTTTTGTCATGTAAAATTTTCTGTCTGAGAATATCTTTTTACATAGGCCTACTGAAAAAGATCGTCCAACATCGCAATGGTGGCAGAGGGATTGTTGTGCTAAGATTAATATAGGCCTACTCAAGAGGTTCTATAATTCCATCATTAATTAAGCGAGACGAAATAAGAAAATTTGAGCATGACCTACTTCCATTTTTCTCATAGGTTTATGGAGAGGCACTGAAGGACGCAATTATTTCTGCAATGAAACTCGGCATATACCATTGAAATAAAATGAGAGATTCATTCTTCGAAAATCACCGAAATCGAACCAATTGGATTGCAGAGTTTAACCCAAAGCCGAAAGTTAAAAATTGCTCTTGCCGCCATTATAGTTAATTTCATTACAGAACTCTACATATAACATTTAAATCAGATAAGTAACTTTGATTCCATCAATCAGCAAAATTGGAAAACTGGGATGGGGTAAACTAGAACTGAAAGTTTAATTGGAACATTTTGAACAGCCTAGCGGCTAGAATGTTTCTTTTATCGCAACGAAATTTTGTAAGCCATATATTTAGGCTATGTATTAGGCCTGTATGCATGTCTGTCTATCCTTTATGGACCCAAAAAATACTTGACCAATTTGAAAGAGTGTTCCACTATTATTTAGAGAATTTTTCTGGGACAATTAACGTACATAGGCTATTTAGGACCATACCTTTAAAAAAGTAGCTTTTTGGACGATAAAATGGCTTACACTGCCTAAACCATAAAAATGCATCAAATTAATATACACAGAATTGAACAACACAAAAAATTATACAAAAATTCCGCGACAGCATATGTCTATCTTTTACGGATAATTCACAATAACCATTTTTTGTCTTCTAGCTCATTGTTGCCAAGAAGATCGAGATAAGTAGATTCCAAGGCAACACCGGGTAATCAGCACAGGATATATAAAAATATACGATAGGCCCTATACATTTATAATTATTTTTCTTTTTACTTATTCAACTAAACATAAATAGCCTACACATTTAATTTTGATCCAATTGTATATCTGGCTTAACTTGGCAAAGAGAGAGTCAGAGAAGTAAGGGTAGACCCTTGACCGCTTTTACCCAGTTACAAAAGAAAGAACCCACCCTGTTGTCAGTCCTATAGGCGTAGCAGCGGACGCCAAGTATTAGCTAGTACGATATAATTATCAAGAGTAAGGTTCAATCCACAGGCTAAACCAGCAGAATCGAACGATTAGGAGTGAAGGTATAGTCTACCTGGAATCCAACATTTTAAAATTATTCTTACTTACTTACTTACTCACTGGCACTATTGAACCCGTAGGTTCATGGCCGCACGGACATAAGCTCTCCATACATCCCTATCCTGAGCTAATGTTTTCCAATCATTCCCTGTATAACCTACGTCCCTCAAATCATAGTTAATGTTATTCTCCCACCTCATTCTTGGTCTACCAACTGGGCGTTTTCCCTCTGGCCTTCCTACAAGAAGCTTCCAAGCAAGTCTTGAGAAGCTAAACTTTTAAAACAAGTAGAGAAACCTTTGGAATTGACAGTTTGGGAAAAAATATACATTCAGAAAAACAAAAATAGATCTATGAATTTTGATATCCCTAACGAAATTACATTGATTTCGAAGTTCATAAATTCAACCATAGATGGCAGCACTGAAGATGGCGACAATAGAATAGTTGACGGCCGAAGAATTTCATCAGTTGGAGTTATGGCTGACGATGAACATGATTATGTTTGAAATCGCGATATCATGGAAGCATGAATCCTATGAGGTGAGTTGTTTAAACAATATGTTCTCCGATGAATTTTAAGTCTTTCATTCCCCATACGTGCAACATGTCCTGCCCATCGCAGTCTACGAGACTTAACTGTTCTTATTATATCTGGCTTCCTATAAAGACCATGTAGTTCATTGTTATGAAGTCTTCTCCATTCACCTGTCTGTTCATCTCTCTTTGGTCCAAAAATTTTCCTAAGAACTTTATTCTCAAATACTCGTAATCTCCTTTCCTCCCTTAAAGTAAGAGTCCATGTTTCGCACCCATATAATATAACTGGTAGAATAATACGAGTAGTTTTATGTATTTTCAGTTTAACGTTTTTTGAAAGCAGTTGGGAGATCAAGTTTAAAATTATTCTACATACCGGAATTTGTGTTTTCTCGCAACGAAACTCATTACATAAATTAGGCTACTACTTAATCAACAAAATAGAAATATAGACTATTCTGTAAATGAACAAAATCATTCCATAAATTCGACTTGCTGAGTTCAGGCAGCTTTCGTTTGATATACAACCAAAATATGTGTCTTAAAATAAAGGAATGGGTCCCTAAATAAAAATATCCTCAACTTGTGTCCTACTCAGGTTCGGGTCGAAGGATGAGATGAGATGAAATCCCTATATAGAGGTCTGTGAATGGCAAGGATACCGTCCGACCACGCCTGACGCACCATCACAGGGACAGATGAACGAAATGAAATGGAATGGATGAGATGAGTACGGAGAGAAATGGTGGAATTAAATTTGTGGCAGGGGAAAACAGAGGAAAACCAGTCCAAGCTATTTTTCGTCCACCACGACACCCACATGGAGAGGTCGACACTATAAGATATTTCGGGACCCCAGCGGTTAGAGGCGAGCGTCTAACAGCTTGCGCCACGGAGCCTCCACAGAATAATATTTTCAAACGTTGATAACCATTAGGCCTGCTGTATTTTTCTTGATATTAGTTTGTACTTTTAGAAGTTCAAATTTATTTTCTTTTTATTCATTTTTAATGATTCAATAGATAGAAACCAACCTGGATCACGCCGCGCCGGTTTGAACTCAGATCACATAAGAATTTAAAGGTCGAACAGGCCTGTTATTTAAACTTCTACTAACTAAACTAACTCACAATTATCAAACCCGTAGGTTCATGGCCACGCGGACATAAGCTCTCCACACATCCGTATCCTGAGATAAGTTTTGCAATCATTCCCTTTATAATCTAGCAAAGTAAAGTGATCCCACAACAGGCCCGGAGGCCCTTGGGGTAGGAGGAGGTTAAGGCTCCAACTTTTTCTAGACAATCGGCACTTTATGTCAGCCGGGTTGTCACCCCTGCGTGACGGCCGCCTTTATCCCCAAAACAAGCGTCCGGTACTCATTTCCGTTAGAGGCTGAGTCGACCCCAGGGCCATAGTGCCGCCAGAGGGTTTGGGTCAATTTAAAAATCCTGACCCCCTACGGGACTTGAACCCTCGACCCTCCGGCTTGTAGCTCAGTGCCTTAACCACTACGCTACGGCGTGCCCCCCCCCCTGTATAATCTACTTTTCTCAAATCACGGTAATGTTATTCTCCCACCTCATTCTTGGTCTACCAACTGGACTTTTTTTTCCTATGGTTTTCCTACAAGAAGCTTCCATGCCCTTGTTTTATTCTCCTTTCGTGCCACATGGCAGTTTACGAGATTTAACTGATTTTATTACAAAGGCCCCTATAGTTTCCTATAAAGAACATGTATCGTACTGTTGTGTTGTATTCTCCATTCGCCTGTCTGTTCATCTCTCTTGGCCCAAAAACTTTCCTAACAACTTTGTTCTCAAATACTCATAATCTTTTCCCTTCCCTTAAGGTAAGAGTCCATGTTTCGCATCCATATTACAGGCCTAACTGAGAGAATAACACTTTTATATATTTTCAATTTAACATTTTTAGAGATGTTGTGACGACAAGAGTCCCTGTAATGCGTAATAGCATGTATTTCCAGAATGTAACCGACGATTAATTTATTTTCGCAACTCTTCCTATTTGCATTACTGTTCCTAGGTAATAGGCCACTTCTTCAAAAGTTCCCTCATTTATCATTAACTGTCGAGTATAGTGTATTTCTATGTGTGAACATACAGGCTATTTAGTTTTATTGTGAACATATTTTTGTATGGTAGCGAAGTATGGACGTTGAAACAGAAGGATATACAGAGACTTAGATCTGCTGAAATGAGATACCTTCGGAGGACTGCAGGATACACACTACTAGATCACAAAAAAAATGAAGACATCTTAGAAGAATTACACATGGAATCTTTAGAAAACAAAATTTCTGATTATAAGTCAAGATGGATACAACATGTTCATCGAATGGAAGATCACAGAATACCCAAACTAATGTTAAGTTATCAACCTGCAGGAAGAAGAAGACCAGGACGTCCACTCATAAGACTTCTGGATGGTGTTTCTCTTGAGGCCGAAACAAATGGCCTAAATTCGTGAATGTACTATGATGATGATGATGATGATGTGAACATATTTACTTCCAGTCTGAATACCTTTGTGTTACTCAATAGTGTGTGTGTGTTGGCCCTTAGTATTTCCTCGCTCTCCCCTAACAAACTAAAAGCTTATTAACAGCAATGAGCTGAAGACCTTCTTCAAGCTTGTACACGTAATAATATTCTTAATCCAACATTGATATCCCGCGCCGTAGCCGAGCGGTTTAAGCCGTTGCGCCTTGGTGCAGAACTACGGGACTTGCGCTGATTCGAGTCCCTATGGGGGATGGAATTGAATAGTTACCCCGAAAAGACATATCCATAGTAATTCCATAGTAATTCTGCCCGAAGGCAGGTCCTTCACTGCAATCATAGCATTTTCATGCTATGCTTGCAGCTTTACTAGGGAATTGTGTAGGTGTGGTAGCTTCCCGTTGCTTTCCACACCTGTGAAGGATGTTGATGATGATGATGGCCATATGATTTCGGGGACCGTTTGGGCCTTAAAGTTTTCCTGACATTTGTCTTACAGGTGAGGAAAAACTCCGATAAAACCTCACCCAGAAAAACTGCCCCGACCGGAGATCGAACCCGGGCCCGCTGCGTGAGAAGGCAGCACGCTACCTCGAGACCACAGCGGTGGACATATATATATATAAAGCAACTTTATTTATTTTCAATGTTTTTATTTGAATTAACATTTTTCCAAACCTGGATAGAATCTAATTTAAGAAAGAAAAATTAATGTTTAAATCGGAATTTGAACCCTGGACCTTTAGTTCCACGCACTAGTGTGCTGTTCTGTTCATTACATCATTCAAACAACAATACAAAATAAATTCTCAATAAAAATACTGATATAACTCATAAAAATTCGAAAGTTGAGTTTTCACTGAATTAGTGATTTATCATAAGTAATGCCACGAGTGATTTCCAAATTATCGATAAATTCACGACTCACGAAGTGAGGAGTGAATTTATCTAGAGAATTTGGAAATCAAGAGTGGCATTTGTTAGGACTATTTAACGAATAAAATTAAGCTGTTTACTCACAAATCATTATTTAACTATAGTTATTTTAAAATATTTATATATTTAATGTAAACGGCGATGTTTGAAAACAAATGAGAAACGATAGGTACGCTTCTACTGCTTCTTTTGTTTATCACTGCAACCAGATCATACTATTTATTGCCAAAGGAACGCAATATTGTAAGAATGCTCTCTAGTGGAGAAAAATGAAACACATCAATCTGTATATTAATTCATTTTTGATGTCGTATGATGTAAATATGACAATTATATTTTTCTCGATTATTACCTGGGAAAAAATACATTTAAGAAAGTGCAAACAGTGGTTTCTTTTTTTGGTGGTATAATCAATTGCTACAAATGTTGACATGTAAGCACTATTATATACAATCTGGTAGCCGTATTTGTTATAGGCTCAGTCACTGCAAAATAACGGTCAGACCTGTTCAGAATATTAAAAAGGAGGAGCTTTGTTTAATATATGATAATCCTAACACTGATAAATATTTCGTGAAACACGACTCTGATTGGTTGTAAAACAGAAATCATTGAAACATGATTGGTCATTGACTCCCATTTGGGGCATGAGTTAAATAGTCCGGAGAATATCTCGGCATAGTGCACGTAAAACCATACCTGGTCTCTTCCAGATCTATTTTAAAAGTTGGCATTCGAGCTAATAGTGATCTATATGTAACAAAATGGCTGATGAAATTAGTCAAATCATGATTAGCAGTTTATGGGTTAGATCTGTTTTCGAAGGAACTATTCAATTTTGTAACCGTAGCCTACTCAGCCATCGTAAGTAATTTGAGTATCTACAATAAGACGCGTCTTTGGCTTCAGTAAGCCATCTTTAACCGCTAGGGTTGCTGACCATATGTCACCCTATAGCCTACTAGCTGGATGATCGTGGATCTTTGCGATCATCTCAAATGGATATGAGACCAACAGCCTAGCCGGCTAATAGGCCAAACCATTCTAAGCCTGTCGCGCTGTGTGTTACTAATGAACTGTATTATACTAGAAGCTAGAGTGGAGCGCAGTAAGGTAAATCTAGGCCTGTATAACGGGACAATTCATTGCAAAAAAGTCAGGAATAGAAACAGAAAAACGAGAGGGGAAATGAACAAACAAAAAAGTCCACATGTAGCACGAAATGCATTTTTTTTACTTCCCCTCTATAGCTCTTTTCCCTCGCACAACAGTTGGTTATTCCTGTAAAAAGTCATTCAATCTGCATCTATTTTTGATCTCCCCACCTATCCCTATCGTCCTTTACACAGTTTCACTCCATTTCCTCGTCCAAGCTGTTCTTTAGCTATTCCAGGGTTAACCATTCTTTCACATTTTTGGTACAGAGAGGAGTCACGGTCTGAATAGACGAAGTTAACCGTCTAGGCATCTGAAAAGTAGACCATATATTAACATGGAATAAATCGCTCTAAAATTAAATAGGCTAATAGTTAAATAAACGACAGTATAAAAAAAAAAGAAAATACGCTTTGCAGATGAAAACCAAAATCGAAGAAGGCAGATCTACAGTACAAAAGACTGTTGTTACACGCTTTATATTAGCTTGACCTGCATCTATCTATCTATGTAACGGAATCTTTCAACGCGATTTTCACTCACTTAAAATCATTGGATCGACTTAAAACTTTGTATACTTGTAGAGGACCCGTGACAATACAATAATTTCATATTTATTTTCTAAAATCCTGGCCATAATCATCAGAAAATCAAAAAAAGTGTTTTTGTATTAATGTAACGGAATCTTTCAACGCGATTTTCACCCACTTAGAAACATTTGATCGACTTGAAACTTTGTATACGTTTAGAGGACCCGTGACAATATAATAATTTCATATTTTGTTTCTAAAATCCTGGCCAGAATCATCCGAAAATCAAACAAATGAAAACTGGTATAATAGGTTGCGGACTTGTCGAGTTTTTAGTCAATCGTTTTAAGAGCTCAGTTGGTGGAGCAGTGAACTCTTAGTGGTATATAATTTCAGTAATCCATACGTCGCTGGTTCAAATCCGGCTGGGAGGTTTTTTTTTTTTCTTAGAACAGTGTTACTTTTAGCTCATACTACAATAGTATCGAATTTAAAGATATTTACATTTTTATCTTATTCTGTAAAAATTAAAACTAAAAAATAAAAAATAAATAATAGTTTTAAAAAACTAAAAGAACACGCTTTATTAGAAAACTAAAAAATGAAAAATAATTTTAATTTCCAATACGCTTGGGATAAAATAAAGTGATCAACAAAAAAATCATCTCCAACACATATAGAATAAAATTAGAGTTATCAACAAAAAGAAAATAATTTTACCATCAAAAGCGTGGGGTGCTTTTTATGATTTTTACATTTTCTTCTTAGAGACCTTACTTTTGCCAATAGGCCTATCTGTTTATTATCAAATATATTAATTGATATAGAGCACCCCACGCTTTTGATGGTAAAATTATTTTCTTTTTGTTGATAACTCTAATTTTATTCTATATGTGTTGGAGATGATTTTTTTGTTGACCACTTTATTTTATCCCAAGCGTATTGGAAATTAAAATTATTTTTCATTTTTTAGTTTTCTAATAAAGCGTGTTCTTTTAGTTTTTTAAAACTATTATTTATTTTTATATTGATCTAGTTGATAGAAAAAAGGAAAGAATTTAATTTACCTTCTAACACTGCATCCATTGAGTATGTTAAAACATTTGATAGCATAGGTAAATAGAAACGACTTCAGGAACATAGGCCTACTTGAAAATAAAGGTTGTTGTGTTTAATAACGTATCTTCTGTTATTGTTGTAATCATTCTAGTGTGCAGTGATTTCCATATTGTAATCAGGTCAATGTAATTGTTGGTGGCACTGCTTTTTGTTCATTGTAATATGTTATTCTTACGTGTTTACCATTCTTGGTTCGTAGGCCTACATAATGATGTAAGTTCGATTTGATGTGTAGCTTGCTATATGGACATGGGTTTGAATCACAATTCTTGTGAACTGTAAGTGTTGGGTGATGTATGCCCATTCTTTTTATTGCCGATTGTCAATTTGTATTATTTCGGGAAGAAATCCATCATTTGTGACGGTTTCTAGAAAAGATGGGTCATCATTGTGATTACATAAGATTTTAAATAATGGTTTAAAATCTTATTACACAGTGAACAAAGCGTGTTACACAATTAGGCCCTACGTATGATGAAAGTGAAATAAATTATGTTTCATCAAATGCGGACTTCTGGAGTTATTAATCATTAATGCCAATGGATCTTCAACCACTATATTTTAATTTTCTATCAGCCTGGATAAATGCCAACATAATTTGTTAATACCAAACTGGATCTTCCTGTATTAACAAAGGCTCCTCAGCATTTATTACGATTAGACTAACCCATAATCTTTATACGCACAAGTAATAAAATTGACTTTGGGGATAGAAACAGTAAAAGTAAGAATTTTAATAAACCAAGGAGTTAGACAATGTTGTCTATTATCAGCTAAAGTATTTAATTTATATTTGGATCACGTAATAAATTAATGACAAGAACTAATTTATCGTTTAAATATAGAAATTCACTAAAAATACTGCTCTTTTCAGATGATCAGTTTTAATTATAGCATCAATTATACAACAGTATATTATTTTCACTTAAATAAAACTGCAAAATAATATAATATATGTATATTATATCAACCTGCAGGAAGAAGAAGACCAGGACGTCCACTCAAAAGACTTCTGGATGGTGTTTCTCTTGAGGCCGAAACAGGTCAACAAATGGCCTAAATTCGTGAATGTACTATGATGATGATGATGTATATCAACATCTAAAACACTCATGGCAGGAGAGATTACCAGCAATCTCATAAAGACAACCTGGTGACATAGGCCTATACAAAATATTACAGAAATATAATCAATTGAGTTGGTGTTTACTTGATGAAAATCCATAGGCCTATTTATTAATTAAATAAAAATAAAATGTAGTTTTATTTGATTTTCATATTTATTGTATATTCAGTGACAGCTGTTTCGGTACACTGTACCTTCTTCAGACATATAGCCTATAATAAATATGAAAATCAAATAAAACTACGTTTTATTTTTATTTAATTACAGAAATATATTTAGATTTTTCGTACTTTGCTCATGTTCTGTATAGATGATCGTAATATAGACGTATTTCGAGGCGAATGGGTTAATGCATTCATAGGATTAAGAATAAAAACAATCCAATTAAATTGAAGAGGAAAACATCATGGCACACAAGCCAAGTGCTCATATTTTAGAATAAATCCGTGTATAAAGGAAGAAAATATACTCGAGAATAAAAAATAACAAGGAGAAATAGTGTTGTTAACTAATAGCTGCATGCACTCTGTGAACTGTCTACCCCTGATTCATCCCCACTCATTGCAACCATTATCACCAACATCATCACCATTATTACAATCACACTGTACCGGACAATGGCGTCGAAAAAAAAAGGGATGAGAGATAGGATGGGAAATTTCTCTCCCCGAGTTTCGTAAACCCCTCCCTAATGTGTCTCCTATCTCCCTGTATTGTAATGCTAATGTTTTGTTAGAGTTAACTTGTTCATTACAAATGCAGCTCTCATACACAGGGGTTCCTATTCAAAACCCTCCTCTCTCCCCTCTAGCCGTTATTATAATCACTTTGCCCTGATTGGTCCATCTGAATCCATGCAAAATACCCTCCCAACCGACATGCCATGAATACTGAGTACATAGACAACTTTCAATACACTAATAGACCACACCTCCTTGGAGTCGTGCCTACGGTGTTCATTATAAAAAGTTGGGACATTTATGAATAGTTTTTGTTGGAAAATACTTGAAATAAAGTTATTCATATGCCCATAGACCACATCTTCAACTGATCTAGAAAAGAAATGATGTTATTATGTGCATTGATCCATTCTAAGTTTGAATTGAACAGGGCATGTTGACTTCATGCTGTTTCCAACTTCTGTCGGCTACATAATGAAATCAAGTAGCTCATGAGCATAATGTCGGGCATTGTGTTTAATAACCCTATTTCCAGAGTATTATTCACAACTCTGCCGCACATCCCTCCGTGAAAATTTAACAATTTTTGCGAAATATAACTAATCTTTATATATAAAAAATGAGTTTCAGTCTGTCATTTATTATGGACTCAAAAACTGGTACTTTCACAATTATTTAGAGAATTTTTCTGACACTATTTAACTCATGCCCCAAATGCAGTCAATGACCAATCACATTTCAGTTAATTTTTATTTACTGCCAATGACAACTTTCATTTTATCGCTTTAATTTCATAAATGGGCTCCCGGACTGTATATATAGTGCATGCATGTAACCAGATTCTGTTTGCGAGATATAATACAAAAACATTCGTAGCAATTGATTATATCATAAAAAATAAACCATTGACTTGCACTTTCTTAAACGTATTATTTCCCAGGAATTAACGTTGCAGAAAAATATAATTGACATATTTAGCCTACATCATAGGGAATCAGAAATTAATTAATAACCTGTAATGATGTATTTCATTTTTTCTCCACTAGGGTGCATTCTTACAATATTGCGATACTATTTGGCAATAAATATGATCTGGCTGTAGTGATGAACAAATGAAACATAACGTTCCTCATTTGTTTTCCAAACATCGCCGTTTACATTAAATATGCCTATAAATATTTTTAAATAACTATAGCCTATTTAAATAATGATTTGTGAGTAAACACCTTAATTTTATTCGTTAAATAGTGCTGACAAATGTCACTCTTGATTTCCAAATTATCGATAAATTCACGACTCACGAAGTGAGGAGCTTATAAGTTATAACATAGCCTATTACCGAACGTAGCCTACTACAAGGTCGGAGTTAAAAAAAATGCATTGGCCGCTTTTTGGAAGCTTAAATGGCTTACGATGCCTTAACCACAACAAATAGGCCTACACCAAATCAATATGGCTTACACAGAATTGAATATATTGAAAAAACGCACAAAAAAGTAGCGCCAGCATATGCCTATCTTTCAGCTTTTGTCTTTCAGCTCATTGATGTCAAGAAGATCGAGATAAGTAGATTCCCGGGCAACGCCGGATTCTCTATCACAAGAGCCAGCGGGACATCGCTCGCAATGTCATAAGCCTAATCCGTTAACGCTCTAGCGGCCCCAATTTTTGTTTAATAGAAATCAAACATGGCATATAGGAATTAATTAAAAGTGTCGGGATAAGTAGATTCCCGGACAATGGCGGGTAATCAACTAGTTTTTAATAAATCTGACTGACTAGTAATATCGATTCAGAGCTGCGTGTACATAAGCTATCCAATTATTCCCTGTATAATTCACTTCCCTTAAACCGCTGTGGTCTCGAGGTAGCGTGCTGCCTTGTCAAGCAGCGGGTCCGGGTTCGATTCTCTGTCGGGACAGGGTCTTGGGTGAGTTTTTTCGGAGTTTTTCCTCATCTGTAAGACAAATGTCAGGAAGCTTAGGGCCCAACGCTCCCCGAACATCATCCGGCCATCATCATCATGCTTATCATTATCATCATCATCATCATCATCTTTCACAGTGTGAAAAGCAACGGAAGCTACCACACCTATAATTCCCTAGTAAAGCTGCAAAGCATAGCATGAAAATGCTATGATTGCAGTAAAAGACCTGCCCTCGGCCAGAATTACTATGGATGGATGGAAACCATGGTTAGGCTAAGTTATTCTCCCATCTCATTCTTAGTCTACCTACTGGGCGCTTTCTCTCCGATTTTCCTACAAGAAGATTCCATGCCCCCTTTTCATTCCCCATTCCCGCCACATGTCATGCCTATCACAATCTACGAGACAACTGTTCTTATTATATGATCTGGTTTCTTATTAAAATCATGTAGTTTACAGTTAAAGGCCTAGCCACAATCTACGAGACAACTGTTCTTATTATATGATCTGGTTTCTTATTAAAATCATGTAGTTTACAGTTAAAGGCCTAGCCACAATCTACGAGACAACTGTTCTTATTATATGATCTGGTTTCTTATTAAAATCATGTAGTTTACAGTTAAAGGCCTAGCCACAATCTACGAGACAACTGTTCTTATTATATGATCTGGTTTCTTATTAAAATCATGTAGTTTACAGTTAAAGGCCTAGCCACAATCTACGAGACAACTGTTCTTATTATATGATCTGGTTTCTTATTAAAATCATGTAGTTTACAGTTAAAGGCCTAGCCACAATCTACGAGACAACTGTTCTTATTATATGATCTGGTTTCTTATTAAAATCATGTAGTTTACAGTTAAAGGCCTAGCCACAATCTACGAGACAACTGTTCTTATTATATGATCTGGTTTCTTATTAAAATCATGTAGTTTACAGTTAAAGGCCTAGCCACAATCTACGAGACAACTGTTCTTATTATATGATCTGGTTTCTTATTAAAATCATGTAGTTTTACAGTTAAAGGCCTAGCCACAATCTACGAGACAACTGTTCTTATTATATGATCTGGTTTCTTATTAAAATCATGTAGTTTACAGTTAAAGGCCTAGCCACAATCTACGAGACAACTGTTCTTATTATATGATCTGGTTTCTTATTAAAATCATGTAGTTTACAGTTAAAGGCCTAGCCACAATCTACGAGACAACTGTTCTTATTATATGATCTGGTTTCTTATTAAAATCATGTAGTTTACAGTTAAAGGCCTAGCCTTTAGTTTTTTTTTTTTTTTTTTTCGTTCATCTGTGTCTTGATTTTCCATGAAGATCCTGTAGCTAGCTGTAATATTGTTCCTCCATTCACCTGTCCGTTCGTCTCACTTTGGTCCAAAAATTTCCCTAAGAACATTATTATAAAATCCTTGTAGGCCTAATGTCTTATCCTCTCTTGAAGAGGTCATGTTTCACTTCCATATAGTCCATAAAAGTTTAGGTTAATAGGCCTACAGGTAGGGGCCTATATTTAGTTTAACATTTTTTAAATAAATAAATAATGACATGGATTTTCAGAGTTGAGCCTATGTTTAATACTTCTTTAATTTACACTGAATCTTTCCATTATTGAAGGAAAAGCACAAATTTTTCTTATGCAAAAGAATTTGGACATTTAAATATAAAGATTAAAATAAACAAAATAGTTATAGATACTGAATTATAGAAACTGACTAACTAACTCACTGGTTCTATCGAACCCGCAGGTTGATGGCCGGGCGGACATAAGCTCTTCACACATCCCTATCCTGATCTAATGTTTTCCAATCATCCCCCGTATAATCTACTTCCCTCAAATCATTAATTGGTCTAATGTTATTCTACCACTCATTCTTGGCCTACCAACTGGGCGTTTTCCTTCTGGTTTTCCTAAATGAAGCCTCCATGCACCTCTTTTCATTCCCCATTCATGCTATATGTTCTGCCCATCGCAGTCTACGAGACTTAATTGTTCTTATTATATCTGGCTCCCTACATACCATGTAGCTCAGTATTATGTAGGCTAGTTTTCTCCATCCACCTGACTGTTCATCCCTTTCTGGCCCAAAATTTGAATTATAGAAAAGTAAATGCGTATATTGTTATGGGGACATGACGTGGTGCAGTTGGTTAAGTTAAATACTTTTAAAATTAATTACGAACACCGTTGAGGCCACTATATAAAAGTTAAAAAACATAAAATTGGTACCTGAGATATAAAAGTTAAAAAACATAAAATTGGTACCTGAGATCTCATTCGTCCTCAACTATTCAACCTACATAGACTGAGATCTCAGTTAGGTTCTACCAATTTTATATTTTTAACTTTTGGTTAAAGTAATAGGCACTACAAACCGAAGATTTGCGGATTCCATACTCGGTAGTTTCAGGATTTTTAAATTTAAGGCCTACAAACTTTCTGGCGGCAACACGGTCCTTGAGTAAACTCTTCCTCTAACGGAAATGAGTAGCCGATGTATGTTCTGGGAGTAAAGATGGCCTTCACACAAGGCTGGACTCTAGTGCCGATTGCAGCCTTAATGTCCTGCTGCCCCAAGTTCTGTAGTGGATTCACCAGGCCTACGTAATCCTATTTTTAACTTAGCCTATCATAGGCGGGTACGTAGCGCAAGTGGTTAGACATTCGCCCTCCATCCCGGTTACTCCATGTGGGGGTCCACGGCGGACGAATCGGAATCAGTTTTTTTTACGGCGTTTCTGCTGTTTTCCTTTCACAAAAAAATAATTCCAACAATTCTCATTAGTTAAGTTATTAATTTCGTTTTACTTTTTCTCTACAACACTTTGCATCCCAGATAAGTAAATTGCTTATCTATTCTATTATTTTGTGCAGTATTAACCATGCTCTGCTAAACCATTTTTGCACCCACGCAGGATTATATTGTTGATCACTATTTCGTTTGGAAAGCATAGATTGTTCAAATTTGTGACATCTTTGCCCGGGCCCATAGAGGCAAAGAGGAATTCAACTTTCTTTACTAAATTCTCCCAATATGCAATGTTTACTGACTTATAAAATACAATATTGGAAGCTTTGTGATAAAGGAACTAACACACGCTTGAGCAAGCTTTTTGGAATTTGACTTTGATATCTGACTTATGCTAACTACTGAATGAATAGGCATAGAGTAAGTAAAAAGCACAACTAAAGTTTTTAATGCGAGTCAAAATATAGTCAGATATAATATAAAGATAAATAAATAAATATTCAATTTACAAAGAAAAGAAATCATAGTAGATCATCTATACAAAAAGGAAATATGATATAAATCAACATACATAGCCTATATAGGGCCTACATTATCACTCACTCTAGTCCAGCCTCGGGTTGGGGGAAGTACTGTCCTATCGTCCCCACCCTGGCTTACTGGACTAAACAGACAAAACCAGCTCTCCTCAGCTGCTCTTACCAGACTCCAATGGTGACTAAGTAGATGATGATTCGATGTTACAAAACACAGCTATTTATGACAGTTCACAGGGAGAGGGGGGAATGCGCGATAGCACAGGGTGCGCACTAGGAACGGAAGGGATAGATAGGAAAGCATTTGGCACTGTTCATAAAGATGACACTCGAGATGGAGACGCGATGACGTATAGTTTGCGCAGTAAGACGTAATTCCTGCATCGAAATGTCCATTTCGGTACAATTTTATTCCCTAATGAGATTTATTTACTCTCAGTGGTTCATACCCTCGAAAAGCTAAAACTTGTGTTTTTGGAGTAGATATGTTCAAGTTGTATGTAGTAGGCCTACATAGTTTACTCAATTTGTAAATTCCCGTTCACAAATTGAGTAAAATACGTGAAACTTTAAAATATTCGCTCCGAAAAAAATAGCTTTCGAGGATATGAACCACTAAGAGTAAACATCTCATTAGCAAAACAAACAGTAGAACAGTTCAGCAATTTTAATTGTCAGGGGATATAATGTGTCATTACGAAAAGTGAAGACAATGCAAAAAAAAAGTTCATTTAATTATAGGCTTATGTGTGGCCCATAAAACGAAATCACAAGGGAACTAGAAAGGAGACACTTGTAAAATGTTATAAAACAATGGTGGTTCCAACTCTGCCATATGGATCGGAACACTGGGTCTTAACCAAAAACCAGGAACGAAAAAGAGAAACTTCAGAAATGAGATTTTTGAGGAGTATGGCTGGCAATAGGCCTACAATAACAGTTCGTAAAGTAATTAATAACAGAACTATGTATTCAAACTATTAGACAGAAATGCACAATACCCAGAGACGAATAGATGGTCACAACAATATAATGAATAACAATAGATTCCCGAAACAGATACTTCACTACAGAAATGTTGGAAGATCCAATAAAAGATGGACAAATCAATTCTAACATGAGATCGAAACAGACCTTAAGGTCTAATCCTTGACGACGATGATGATGATGATGTTTTCGTTTCACTCCATCTTCCTCTGTGATCGTTGTTAGCAGGCATCCGTGTATAATCACAGATCTTCCTTCAATAATAAGGGTTTCATCTCATCTCATTCCTCTACGCCGGACACAAGTAGAGGATTTATTTTCATTTTCACTACAAACTTAGGCCTATAAAAATGATTCTCAATACTTAAGTTTTCAATTTACCCTATAGGCCTAAGATAATTTTGTTTAATTTATTTAATGTTTTTAATACAGCAATAGAAAAACGAACAAGTAGGCCTATAAATTAGGCTAGGCCTACTTAAGTTTGGGTCGAATTACACAGTAATGACAACATCATTCATTATTGGCCTTAGATTACGTTTAGGATTAAGGACTCTCCTGGCACACCACATTCATCATCATCATATCATAGGGTCAGCGTATCCCCGCCTTCCAGGCGTCCCAACTCAGAAGTGGATTACAATTACGCCAATGACAGGAGAAAACGACAGAAATGTCAAAATGACAATCAGGGGCACTGAATAAAAAACTTACCTTAGGCCCTATAGCCTAAATAATAAAAAACTTACCTTAGACCCTGTAGCCTAAATAATAAAATACTTACCTTAGGCCCTATAGCCTAAATAATTTTATTTTCACTACGATACGACACATTTAAATAATTGGCACGAGATAATAGTCAATCACCATTTTAACGGTTAAGATGCCAGGAATCTTTAATGAATTTCTCCACAAAGGAAACTACAGTTAAATACAGTTGGGCTACCGAAGTTCTGAAGAACACGAGCCATGTCCATAGCACCTGATAACATCCATACTTCCAGATCATAGTGATTTTTATAATAGTCTACAACTGAAATGCACTTTTCCTTCTTTTATTCATTAACCACTTCTGGTTGGTTGTTGGGTATCCCAGATGCACCCTTTCTTCTCTGATGGTTTCATCATTGCAGTAATATATTCATCTCGTGCTCCCATTATTATCAAGTTGGTACCAGACTTACTTCTTCATAAATTGTAAAACCTCCCTCCATCAACACTAACTGTCACAAAGGATGATAGACCTATGGGTCCTCAGTTTACATCAACTCTAGTTGCTATGGAAACAAAAGAATCACACGTTCTAACTACTCAAGATGCTCTAACTTCTTCTTCTTCTTCATCATCTTATTCTTCTACTTCCAAGTTAGGCTGTAAGCCTGTGCCACTCAAAGCATATCCCTCCATGTGGCGTCCAACGGTACGTTTACCTCTTGGATTATATTGTAAAGCCGGTTTTGATAGACAATATGTCTTTATTCCATCTAACATATAGGCCTATGTTGAAACAATTTTAATTTGTCTGTCAATTTATTTGTTAATTCATATAGCTTACTTGTAATATGAGTATAGCGGATACGATCTCACAGAGTGTGTCCTGCTATCCTTCTTAAGAAACGCATTTCTGCCGTTTCTATCTTCCTCCTTCCATATCTATTTAATGTCCAGTTTTCACTTCCGTATGTGGGACTAGCAGCATCTTATAAAATCTCATCATTGTCTCTTTTCTGGTTTTATTACACAAGGTACTTTGATTTGTTCCACACATGTGCTGCAACTTTGGCTATTTATTATCTAGATGCTTCTCTTTTTAATGTGATAATAAGCATCCCGAATAGACCTAATTGAAAATTCTTACTTACTCTAATGGATGCTCTAACTAAAAAGGTCTAATAGTTGATTTCAGTATTTTTTGTCATTAATGTGCTAAATAGTTGTTAATTTGTTTACTTCCACGTTCCTTGGAGCATTTTGAGTTGATCCTATAGGCCTAGTGTCGTAGAATAATTAAAATAACGCGATACGAACAGCAGTAGGCTACTTGTTTACAAAAATGTTGCCATGGCAGCAAACAGCCCTACAGCCCTACGAGATTTAATTTGTACCATCATAATAATTATGTCACGAATTGTTACGTATTAAAACTTATGATTCAGATATAGATACGGTATTCAACTGTTTGTTGACTTCGTGTTTGAATAGGGTCTACCAAGTAGGCCTATAAGAAAAATATAACTAGCGGGACCAGCGACGTTGTTCACGTGGACAAAATAATGAAACGGGTTATAATAATAATAATAATAATAATAATAATAATAATAATAATAATAATAATAATAATAATAATAATAATAATAATAATAATAATAATAATGCTTTATTTATTTTGGCAGAGTTAATGTCATAAGGCCTTCTCTTCCACTCAACCAGCACAAATGCAAATAAATATTTGACAAATATAGATATAGGCCCTACGCCTACACTATATGATACTAATTATAACAGTTAAAGATACACTAAATGTGGCAATGTAAATTTCCGGTACAAACAACATTTTATAGGATAATAACAATAATAATACTTACGATAATAATAATAATAATAATAATAATAATAATAATAATAATAATAATAATAATAATAATAATATACATATGATAAATTATACAAGAAACATCAATTAATATAGGCCTATATACCTTACACTGGTAATAATGAAGTCGAGGTTAGAGCAAATGTAAATTTAGATTTCTTTTAAAAGATGTCAATGTACGATCCAGTAAACTAACATATTTAAATTGATAAGCATTAACATTTTGTTGTTGAGAAAGTCCTTGTAATCCCTAAAAATCACCCATTGTAGTGAAAAACGTAAATAAAGTAGCTTTTTGGACGCTTAAATGGCTTACGCTGCCTAAACAATAACAAATACAACATATTAATGTAGCCTACACAGAATTGAATATCTCAAAAAATTCTGCAAAAAAGTCCGCGACAGCATATGTTTATCTTTTAGGAATAACACACAATAACCATTTTTGTCTTTCATTGATGCCAAAAAGATCGGGATAAGTAGTTTCCCGGGCAAGCGTAGCAGCGGACGGCGGGCATTCTTTTACGGACTATTTAACTCATGCCCCAAATGGGAGTCAATGACCAATCACGTTTCAATGATTTCGGTTTTACAACCAATCAGAGTCGTGTTTCACCAAATATTTATCAGTGTTATAATTACCATATTAAAGAAAGCTCCTCCTTACAATACTGCGTTCATTTGGCAATAAATAGTATGATCTGGTTGCAGTGATAAACAAAAGAAGCAGTAGAAGCGTACCTATCGTTTCTCATTTGTTTTCAAACATCGCCGTTTACATTAAATATATAAATATTTTAAAATAACTATAGTTAAATAATGATTTGTGAGTAATCAGCTTAATTTTATTCGTTAAATAGTCCTAACAAATGCCACTCTTGATTTCAAAATTCTCTAGATAAATTCACTCCTCACTTCGTGAGTCGTGAATTTATCGATAATTTGGAAATCACTCGTGGCATTACTTATGATAAGTCACAATAACGAATTTTGTCTTTGAGCTCATTTATGCCAAGAAGATCGGGATAAATAGTTTCCCGGACAACGCGGGGTAATTAGCACGAGGTATCTAAAAATAATTACGATATAATTTTTTAATTATTTTTCCTTCTACTTATTCAACTAAACATAGTTTGTTATAAGGTATCAAACAGATCATACACGTAATGTCACCAAACATTATGACGTGTCGCAAAATAAAATTGAAGAAAGTGAAATAGCAATATTGCCTAAGACTAACTAACCAAAAAAGGTAAGAGTATTTACATCACAAGGGCTGAAAATTAGATTTTACGAATGAGTTGAGAGTTTGCGGGCTACGTAGCCAAAGGAAGGAATTTCGAAACGAATTAGTAAATATTAACAATTTATATATTTCTACCAGTTACATTATATGGGTGCGAAACATGGACTCTTACTTTAAGGGAGGAAAGGAGATTACAAGTATTTGAGAATAAAGTTCTTAGGAAAATTTTTGGACCAAAGAGAGATGAACAAATAGATGAATGGAGAAGACTACATAACAATGAACTACATGGCCTTTATAGGAAGCCAGATATAATAAGAACACTTAAGTCTCGTAGACTGCGATGGGCAGGACATGTTGCACGTATGGGGAATGAAAGACGTGCATGGAAACTTCTTGTAGGAAAGCCAGAAGGAAAACGCCCAGTTGGTAGACCAAGAATGAGGTGGGAGAACAACATTGACTATGATTTGAGGAAGTAGATTATACAGGGGACGATTGGAAAGCATTAGCTCAGGATAGGGATGTATGGAGAGCTTATGTCCGCGCGGCCATGAACCTACGGGTTCGATAGTGCCAGTGAGTAAGTAAGTAAGTATCAATTTATATATAAATACATAGGGTAGCCCGGGGCTAATTCGCACATTTCAAATTAAAAGTTATATAACCTTCGGGAAAATGTTTTCAAGGAAAATAAAATATATATTTATTAGGCCTATTACTGAGATATCAATAAATGTATACACAGTATTTAAAATACTCATAAGTGTTAACACTAATAAACAAGAAATATAAATCTGAGACATGACGTGGCTTAACATTATGAACTTAAGCGGGGCTATTTCGCACAGACAGGGGGCTATTCCGTCCACATCTTAGCATTACAATCATTTACCGAAAGTGAATTGTTTATTGCTAAAGACACCAAGACACTCCTTATGAAAACATTTTAAACATCTCTGACATCTGATCCACTCTCCCATACATATTGATTTACCTTACACAACAAAAAAGAACATGGCACATCATCTTCCTCCACATTCACTGTTGGCTGAAGTGGAAGTGGATCGTCTTCATATGACGAGGAATGTGTGTTTCTTTTATTTGCATGTCTCCTGTAATCCACTTCATGTAAACCACTTTAGATTTATATGTGCGAACCGTCTGTAACATTTTAATAAATAACTTCTGATAGTTTACTCATATTTTTATGAAAGAATAATATATTAAGAAGTGTACGGAATAGCCCCTGTTATTCTGTGCGAAATAGCCCCCATTTACTACATTATAATAAAGCTGTATAATTTCACAACAACTTATAATTTCTAAATTTAATTAACTGATATGATAATTGCAAATGTTTACTATAAATTGGCACAGTAATTATTGGTTTACATCAATCTATATAAAAATTATAGCTTAAACAGTGAGATGTATAAACTACTCAAGCAGGTATATGGCTCAAATAATACATACAGTGGTTGACAAAAGCTTCTCTTACAACAACGTAGAACCTTTTTTTTAAACAAACAGATGACGACTGAATACCAGACAGACAGGGGTTGAAAAGACGTGGTCATCCGTCCTTCAAAATTCCAAAGGTTTCTAGGAAGACACAAAATACTTAAAGTGTGCGAAAAAACCCCGTGTGCGAAAAAGCCCCGGGGTACCCTATAGGCTAATTGAATTTCATTACTTTAATAAATGGTAATTGCTAACACGTCGCAAGACGACACCTCAAGACAATTCGCCATTAACTTGTTGGTGAGGTCAGTAGATTATACGTAACTAAAACACAAGTTAATATAAAATTATAGAATATTCACCTGAAAGGTCCGTCTCCTCAACTTAATTATCATTTAACTGTAGCGCTTTCGGGACTTGTCCCATCATCGGCAGGATTCAAAACTGGTGTTTCACTGAAGATCTGGTAGAGGGGGTTGCATGTATTTGGTTCGTTTTCGTTTATCAGGCTGTCGTTGTGAGCTGCTTTCATGAATTCCATCTCTTCGAGTACGTTTATCTTCGCTGGATTATTTTCTCTGTGCATTACTGTTAGGGTGTTTTCAATATTTGACAAGCGATGTCCTTCATGGATAACGTGTTTTGCATAGCTTGATTTACCTTCTGCGTGAATGAAATCTCGAAAATGTTCTTTGAATCTGATGTTAAAACTCCTGTTTGTCCTTCCTATATAAAATTTGTTGCAGTCCTTACATGTCAGTTTATAAACTCCTTTGCTGTTGAAAATGTTATTTTCTTCAATGTTATTGTTTATTATGTTGTTTAATTTGTTATTGGTTCTGTATGCTATTTTTACGTTTTTATCGGCTTTCTTTAGTGCATTGGCTAATTTTGTCAACGGAACACATCATGAATCTTATAAAAGTTGATAAAACACAAGTTATAACAAAAAATTATCACTATATAAAATTACAGTTAGGCCTATGAATATCTACGCCTAATCAGTTACTTGCATCATTACATGTAACAATGGTATATATTAACTTTATTTAAATCAGTAGGCCCTACTGCCAATTGTTAAAATTAAATTACAACATTTAAAATAGATTTTGGAAGACAAATATTTGACTTAGAGAACAATAAATACTAGACCTACAGGTTGAGAACACCAGTTATAACTGGCTAAATGATCGTCCACCTCTCTTATTAACACAACATATGGATGTGAGGTCAACAGCTGGTAGGCCAAAGGCCTTCTAGGCCTGTCGCACCAATGAGTTGCAAGGTAGAAGTCGGCCTAAGGCTTACTGATAGTATGAACTTATTATTTAGGCTATATCCATATAATTTTAATGATAGGCCTAACATTTATTTTTTATGGACTTTGATAGTCTAGCAGTAAAGATCATTCCCTTTGTCCCGATTGTTGTGGGTTCAAAGGGACGCATTCAATGGGTATTTTAGGATATAAAAATCAAATATACAAAATCTTCGGTGTGAATAATGCGTTGGATCCCGGGTCTGAATATTTCGGGCTCGTAAAAGAACCTGAAGCCTAAATTAGAGCTTCTGAACAAAAGTTGATCGGTCTCTCCCACCCAAGCAATGCCTTAGTTCCCTACCAAGAGCGTGATGAGCTAATCACTTGTCACTCGCTACTATATGTAGGGAAATAAGCGTTACTAAATTAGCATAATAATTAACACCAGAAATTTGAACATCTTTGTGGAACAATCAGACGAACAAGGAGGAACTTAGTAAGAAAGGATACGCAGCTAAGATTTTACTCAACGACGGCACTACCTGTGGCGATGTATGGAAGTGAGGCCTGGGTCCTGAAGGAAGAAGAAAAAAGTAAAATTCAGGCAGCGGAAATGAGCTTCCATCGGGCTGTGAAAGGTTGTACAAGAGAAGAACATAGGCGTATTTGAAATGAGAATATTAGAGAGGAACTAAAATTACAACCACTTTTTCAACAAATAGAAGAACACAGGAACAATTGGATAGAACATCTGCAAAGAATGACAGAGGATAGGATACCAAAGATGGCACTGGTGTATAATCCTGGAGGACGAAAATCGATAGAAGGACCAAGAAAGCACTGGGCTGAACAGATGTGAGATCGGAACACCTAATCCGTGAAGGATGATGAATGAACACCCGTACGAAGTATTCCTGCCACGAGAGGATGTACAGTTATCGACAGACCCTTGGTTGTTCATGTGTAAAAATATTGATTAAGAATGAGGAAATTTGTGTTCGTATCTGTGATTATTACATTACATGTAGGGCCAATAGGCTATGTAATGTTCCATTTTCCAACATTTTTGTAAAATGGTGAAGTATTGAAATTAAAAAGCGTTACATAACAATGGATTGTTATTCAACGTGTTTGAAATTCCATCCCAAATCTCTTTAATACTTTTCTAGAAGCGATAATTTCATGGGCGATAAAATAACAAAAGAACTGCGGTTTGCGTTAATAAACACAGTTCTAGACTTACATTGCAATTCCGGTGGAAATATATTTTTGCAGGGAGAAAATCCTATTATGTAGTTAAGAAAGCGAGACTGTTTCTTTAGAAATGGAAGGACACTGGTTCTGGTTACAAGAAATGATGTTAAAATGACCTCAAAATAAGCAGGCAACCTGATACCAAACGTCTTGCATTTATTGTAATAAGCTTAGCGACTTCCTCCGTCGAGACATTGGCCTCCACCTCTGATAACCACATCTGACATCTCTATACAATCTATTTATCTTCAACCAAAGTAATATAAGAAGCTTCCTCTAAATAAGGTAGGACACATCAAAAAATAGCCTACTAAATAGATATTTGTGCCTACAGAATGAAAACAATAATAAGCCTAGGCCTAGTAGCTCTAATAAAAGTATTATTATTATTATTTTATTATTATTATTATTATTATTATTATTATTATTATTATTATTATTATTATTATTATTATTATTATTATTATTATTATTATTATTATTATTATTATGGAATAGAAATATAATATAGGTCTACAGAACGAAGGAAACGAATTATATTTCAAGTTCTGTTACAAAACATTTTATTAGGCCTATATGGGTGCGAAACCTGGACATTAAGTAAAAAACAAGCTGTTAGCAGTAGAAATGGATTTTTGGAGGCGATCGACAAAAATTTCAAGAAGGGATAAGGTCAGAAACAGCACAATAATAGAAATTATGCGAGTTGAAATAACATGTTAGGAAGAACAGAAGAAAAACGTTAGCTTTAATATGGTTTACTATGCCTATATTTTTATTTTGTGTTACATTATTTAATTTAAAGTTCATTCGTATAAACCACGTGCCATCCCTTTTTTCTAATTGGCCCAAAAATTTAAAGAGCCCTTACTTTTTATTTTATTGGTGGAGGCCTATGCCAAGTTTGGTTCTAATAAAACAAAAATTGTGGTCGTTAGAGAGTTAACGAATATGTAGGCTATATTATATATAGGCCTAGGCCTATATACATTTTTGACATTTAGTAATGCAGGCCTAATGTGACATGAAAAGAAAAATAAACGCCTAAACCGGGATTTGAACCCAGGACCTCTAAATTGATATTCTACTTTAGTGCACTACCAGTTACGGTATCCAGGCTCCTAGCACAAACATTTATTTTTCCTTCATATCATCTATATTCTCTATCATGAGAGGTAGCGGGAAGTCTGTCTCACTGCCCTCTCGAGGCTACTATAGGCCTAACCAGTAGGCCTAAGCGAGTCAATGAGAATGTTTTTACTTTATAGCAATGATGCTTCTTTATTTATATATAGGCCTAAAAAGAAAAATAAATGCTTGTGCTAGAAGCCTGATTAGCGTAACTGGTAGCGCACAAAAATATCAATTTAGAGGTCCTGTGTTGAAATCCCGCTTCAGGCGTTTATTTTTCTGATCATGTCTATATATATAAAGGTCTATATGCCATGTATATAGCATATGCTTAGGCCTATACTGTTTATATATAGGCCTATATAAATTTTGGTCGTGGTCATTTTCGGTGTCTGGGCCTACTAGATAATATTGGTGAAAATCTATATTTTTTTCCTCTGATAGGAAATAGGCCTATATGTTTTTCCTACGAGAGGAAATAGGCCTATAGCCTATATTTTTTTCAAACAACAAAAGAAACAATACTAAAGTTTTATAAAGTAATGGCAGTTCCCATTGTGCCATTAGGCCTATACAATAAAATCTGTTATATATCATAGGCCTATAATTAATAATCTTAAATCAAATAAAGCTGCTGGTTTAGATAACATCTCTGCTGAAATAATCAAACGAGGAGGGAGAACATTGAAACTAAAATTATAATTATTGATCTGATTACTAAAATCTGGAAAGAAGAATTATTACCAAAACAATGGAATAAAGGAATTATAATTCCGATTTTTAAAAAAGGAGATAGACTATTGTGTGAAAATTATAGGCCAATTACACTCTTGAATATAGCATATAAGATTTTTGCATGCATTTTAAATAATAGACTTTCAAAAATAGTGGAAAATAATCTAGCTGATTATCAAATGGGATTCCGTCCAAACAGATCCACTATAGATAATATTTGTATTATTAAACAAATATTTGAAAAATGTCATGAATACAAAATTAATTTATACAATTTATTCATTGATTACATTCATGCATTTGACTCCGTACAAATAAATAAAATTATTGAATGTTTGTCACAATATAAGGTACCCAATAAATTGATAAGATTAATTGAATTAACACTTAAAAACACAACAGCTAAAGTTAGAATAAATAATAAACTCAGCAAAGAATTTAAAGTTGAATTTGGAGTTAAACAAGGAGATCCCTTATCCACAACACTATTTAGTAACTTATAGTAGTTGATTCAATAATGCAACATTCAGACCTAAGAGGTGATATAAGTACCAAATCTAAACAATGTAGGCCTATTGCATATGCAGATGACATATTGATAACAGCAAGGAACATACCAACACTAATAGAAACTTTCCAGTTGCTGAAAGAAAAATTAGTTGAATATGGATTAATAATAAAGTAAAGTAAAGTAAAAGTAAAGTGATCCCACAACAGGCCCCGAGGCCCTTGGGGTAGTAGGAGGTTAAGGCTCCCACTTTTTGTAGACAATCGGCACTTCATGTTAGCCGGGTTGTCAGACCTGCGTGACGGCCGTCTTTACCCCCAGAACAAGCGTCTGGTACTCATTTCAGTTAGAGGCTGAGTCGACTCCAGGGCCATAGTGCCGCCAGAGGGTTTGGATCAGTTTAAAAATCCTGACCCCAACGGGACTTGAACCCTCGACCCTCCGGCTTGTAGCTCAGTGCCTTAACCACTACGCTACAACGTGCCCCAAATAATAAATAATTCCAAAACAAAATACTTAAAATGTATAACAAAAAATGAAAAAAATAAGTAATCTGAACATCAATGACGCAAAATACAAGAAGTAAAATCATATAAATATCTTAGTTCAAGTGTAAATTTAAAAAAAAACTATAGGCCTATAGAGGAAGAAATTGATGAAATAACCTCTCTATGCAAATAGAATACTATTCAAAAGTAAACTTGTCTTTAGATTAAGTAAAGTTAAACTGTATAATACAGTAGCCGAATAAGACCGAATGTAACTTATGGCTGTGAAACATGAGTACCGAAGGAGTCTGATAAACAAAATCTTAGAAAGGAAGATCTTAGGAGAATTTTTGGACCAATTAGAGAAAGCGATGACACGTGGCGCATACGAATGAACTCTGAATTAAAAAAACAAATACGAAATAAAAGTGTAACAAACCACATTAAAGCTCAAAGACTGCGCTGGTTTGAACATGTAAATAGAATGCAGGAAGACAAGCTTGTAAGAAGAATATACAAATGGAAACCAATATTCACCAGAACAGCTGGACGCCCAAAAAACAGATGGCAGGATGGTGTTATAAAAGATATATTAGAAATGAAAATTGGAAATTGGCCAGTCTGTATCCAGGATAGATCTAGGTGGAGAAAAATTGTTGAGGAGGTCAAAACGAGGTTGTAGTCGCCTATTAAAAAAGAAGTTCCCATTGTGACAAATGGATCAGAGAATTGGGCCCATGAATAGATCAGACAGAAGATTACTAGAAACATCAGAGATGAAGTTCTTCAGATACGTTGCAGGATATACTCTAAGCCACCACATTCCTAGTGAAACAATTAGGCAATAACTCTAAAATTTTAATCTAAATGAAAAAAAATACAAAGTTATAAACAAAAATTGCATGAACAAATTTTAAGAATGGATTCTTCTAGGCTAACAAAACAAGCACTGTTGTACCAACCTCAAGGCCATAGCCTAATAGATGTGGGACGTCCTAGAACATGATGGGAAGATGAATTCTGAGAGCGGAACAGGCCGACCGCGTACCCCATGAAGATGCTGATGATCTATATAGGCCTATATATATATATTTTTTTTTAAATAGTTTCATGAGAACAATTTCAAGAGCTTTAATCCTTCGGAATTCCTGATATTTAACAACGTTCAAAAATGTTGATTAAATAAAAATAAAACGTAGTTTTATTTGATTTTCATATTTATTATATAATTCAGTGACAGCTGTTTCGGTACACTGTACCTTCTTCAGACATGTTAACAAATTATGAATTGTGTTCCAACTGATGTAAGCAACAATACAACAATATTTATTTAAATTTTTTAATTTAACAAAGGGGATTCATTCAAATCAAGTTGAGAATTTAACAGTTTTTTACTACTTTTAAATTTATTAATTTCTACACCCTCCAAAAGATCTAACTTCTTACCCTTATCACAAATATGTAAAATTTCAAAATTTGGATTTTCATCAAATAAACACCAACTCAATTGATTATTTAAAAATGTTTGTGCGATAATGGTAGAGTGTTTTTGAAACAGAGTGTAGCGTACATTTTGAGGTGTATTTCCATAATTATGAGGGATTGTGAGGAAAACCGCAAAAAGTGGTCGGTGAGAATTGGAATGGCTGCACATGGCAACGAATACAAAACCGAACAAACCAAACTGTATTCTGCAGCTGCCAAACAATTATACTTTAAATTATTTTATAATTCGTAAATTGCGAAGTGTCTAGGTTAAACTAACAAGGCCATTAGCGATTATTCTGTCAATTTTTTCTCTCATTCGTTTACATTCATCAATTAAGAGTATTTACAGAGCTGCGTACAAGTTAAAAAAAACGCAGCGTTCATTTTTTACACCAACTACTTGAATGAACCATTATCCGGTAAATATTATGGAATGAGAATACGTAGTCAATACAAACAGCCATTAATTTTGCCTGTGAATACAGTTCAGGCCTTTTTGTGGGGCTATAAACATCGAACTTATCAAGTTACTTCATCTTCTGTCGAAACAGCTGGAATAAGAACGAATAACAACAAATCTTAAAAAATTAATAACTTACTCACTGGTACTGTCGAACCCATAGGTTCATGGTCGCGCGGACTTCAGCTCTTCACACATCCCTATCCTGAGCTAATGTATTCCCCCGTATAATCTACTTTCTTAAAACACGGTCAATGTTATTCTTCCACCTCATTTTTGGTCCAACAACTGGGCATTTTCCCTCTGGTTTTCCTACACGATGCTTCCGTTCCCAACTTTTATTTCCCATTCTTGTCACATGTCCTGCCCAGGAATAACTAACTAACTCACTGGCACTCTCGAACCCATAAGTTCATGGCCGCGCGGACATAAGCTCTCCATATATCCCTATCCTGAGCCAATGTTTTCCAATCATCCCCTGTATAATCTACTTCCCTCAAATCATAGTTAATGTTGCTCTCCCACCTCATTCTTGGTCTACCAACTGGGCGTTTTCCCTCTGGTTTTTCTACAAGAAGCTTCCATGCACGTCTTTCATTCCCCATTCGTGCCACATGTCCTGCCCATCGCAGTCTACGGGACTTAACTGTTCTCATTATATCTGGCTTCCTATAAAGACCATGTAATTCACTGTTATGCAGTCTTCTCCATTCACCTGTCTGTTCATCTCTTTTTCGTCCAAAAATTTTCCTATGTAGGCTTATTTTATTTTCAAATACTCGTAATCTCCTTTCCTCACTTAAAGTAAGATTCCATGTTTCGCATCCATATAATATAACTGGTAGAATAATAGATTTATATATTTTCAGTTTAACGTTTTTTGAAAGGAGTTGGGAAGTCAAGTATCTCTATAATGCATAATAACACGCATTTCCAGAATTGAGCATAGGCCTATAATAATAATAATAATAATAATAATAATAATAATAATAATAATAATAGGCCTAATAGAAGTATGACAGGCCTATATTAAACGAGAAATGCCCCTTTATTGCTAGTTTACGGAACTATATTTCTTTGTTAACGCTTTAATTGGCGTAACCCAATTTCTTACGTCAGCTTATTGAAATAAGTCAGTGAAAACAAACCAAGCATGACTGCAAGTTATTATTGCAAATTCTTACATAATATAAGTTACCTACCAGGAACAATTTCTCCGATTCATTTTTTATTGCTTTGTTTAAAATATTAAATATATTTGACCAATGTATCTTATAGGATACATTTGCCAATTTAAGAGTTAATTAAATTGTATTATATAGGGCTATAGCTTAGTTATATTGAGACAAAGAAACATGATTTAATGTAGGCCTAAACCTCTACTTCTAATGAAAGGATTACACTGATTTTTTTGTAGAATACCGATACCTCTCTTGTTTTATTTAAATAACACACATTGAGTTTCGTTGCGAAAAATAAAAAAAAATGTCGATTGTTATA
Organism: Diploptera punctata; assembly: GCA_030220185.1. Lineage (NCBI taxonomy): Eukaryota > Metazoa > Arthropoda > Insecta > Blattodea > Blaberidae > Diploptera > Diploptera punctata. The sequence continues at coordinate 69,200 of JASPKZ010008002.1, forward strand.
ACGATTTACAATGTTTCTCTTTAGATGAACTCCTAGTCTTAATATTCCGATATTAGGTAGTAAACGAACTTGCCTTTACTTTTTTTAATGATTGCTAAAATAAGAACGAATTTAAATACAACAATCAGACAACATAGGGCCTACTACTTTTTTGCTGCATGGTTCTAAATTCTACACAACTGCTGGGTCTAAATATAGTAGATAGGCCTAATCTAGGATCTAGAATCCAAATTATACAATGAATTAATTAGATCCAATCCCGATCTAAGCAAAGCAAACGCAAATAAATTTAATAAAGCAATTAAATGAATAATTTTCAATAATTTATTGTAGGCTATAACTTATTTTAAAATAGTAAATAAGCAGACTATCCTAGTAACCTGTTTGGTTTCTATTATTATTTCCTACTGTAGGCTATTTAATAAATTTCTTCAGTGTCGTATTAATATATTAGCCTACATAATATTTTGTTTATATAGGATTACGTAATTCTCCTTTGCGTTTATTCTTTATGTGTTGGAGTACATTTTAGGCCTATATTTTAAAACTTTCTCTTAAATTTGTTTTGTTTCATATTATTTCCTAATGCCTTTAATTACTTTCTTCAATTTGGTAATGTATCTATTCTATACTGTTTTGTTCATTTTATTTCCCATTTATTATTTTTTAATTTTTATGTGGCAGATTTTATTCTATATCTTGAAACTGGCTCCTAAATTTATATAGGCCTATTTTGTTTTCCCTCTCCTTTTATTATAGGCCCATATTAGGCCTATATTCTATATGAATTATTTCTGTAACTGAACTGCACCTGAATAAAATTTATGATATTATTATTATTGTTATTACTATTATTATTATTACTATTATTAACTTATTATTATTTTAATTATTACTACTATTATTATTATTCATATTATTATTATTATTATTAATATTATTATTATTTTAATTATTATTAATACTATTATTATTAATATTATTATTAATATTATTATTATTATTAATATTATTATTATTATTTTTATTAGGCCTATTATTATAGGCCTACTATTATTATCATTATCATATGCCGAGTTTAGTTCTAAAAAAACAAAAATTGTTGCTGCTACAGGGTTGACACACATAAAATATAGGCTACAGAGTGTCGCAAAAAACACCGACAACGGAGGTGAGGTGGTAGGCCTATATTGAGATATGCTGATCACCTTTTAATAAGGTACCAATGTCCGGAAATGATGTGTTTCCAAATTATGAGTAGCTAATTTCTTAAGAGTTTCGCCAGTTGATTTTCAAGACACAATACTTGACAATACAGTCAGTCATATCAAGATTTCAAAATATCATTGCAGAGCGTTCGTCGGCGGTGCAGTGATTGGCGCACACGTTCAAATACGCCTGGCCTCGTTTTGATTGTTCGTGTAGCAGTGTGGATTCGGGCTATACGATCCATACGTGTCTCTACTGGAGTCTGATAAACAGACTGTTTCATGTTGGCCCACAAAAAGTAGTCGATAGGGTTAAGATCAGGTGATCTCGGAGGCCATGGGACTTGTCCATCTCTGCCAATCCATCGACCTGGATGCGTGGTATCCAAATGTCTCGTCACTTTAGCATCGAAGTGAGCTGGAGCTCCGTCATGTTGCAGCCACATGCCGTTGCGAAGCCATGTATCACAGGTTCCGTACCTGTGAGGTGTTGTCAAGTAATGAGTCTTCAAATTCTTCGAACTAACACTGATCTTGAGACATAATTAACTAGTCATAGCGTGAAAACGACATTGGTACCTTATTAAGAAATGATCAACATATCTCAATATAGGCCACTCCCTCACCTCCGTTGTTGGTGTTTTTGCAACACTCTGTATATATAATGTCTTTATCATAGTCAATTACAGTGTCTACTACATAGAATCAATGAAGATATGTAATTTGTTTTATACTTTGATAAGAACAACCTCAATACTTCATTCCTTCGCAATTCGGTAAAACTGATTCCATTTGAAATTCATGTAAACAAGGAATTAATGATTGGGCCCGGAAATTCGATTGCAGCAGTATTTTTGATTTGGGGTTAAAAGAGAACATAGCAATCAGATAGCTGGGTTTGTTTAGTGGGTGTGGCGGTACAAGGTTGAGGGAGAGTTTTGGCAATTTGCTGGTTTCCGTTCAAAACGAATCTCTCGGTCAGGAGATATGAGGAGGAGATATGAAACATTTTCAAACTCATAACGCAACCTGTGTTTTTATGTTCCTCAAACAAAAATAGCGGTCTGCGTGTTGTATTGTGGTCATCACGATGGGAACAAATGGTGTCCCCCAAATTGTGTGGCAAAGCAAATTGGAAAGTGTAAAATTGCATAATGGCAAGCGAACTATCTAGACATGTGTTTAAAAATACAAATGATTTCGTAACTTTAAAAATCACCAGTTCAATTTCAGCCAAACAGTGTGTTGAAATCTACTCTGTACACATGGACCTCGTGTAATATAAGATCAGATAGGATTTATTAGGCCTATTCATTTATTTAGCCTCATTAAATATATGGTCACACATAGAAATACATTATATAGCCTATTGGAAACGGACAGCTACAGTAATGATAGACGAGGGAAATTTTGAGGAAGTGGCTGAATTCAAATAGGCCTAGTTAGGAACAATAGGCCTAATCACAAATAGGAATGAGATGCACAGAGAAATTAAACATAGGCTCAATGCTGGAAATGCACGCTATTATGCATTACAGGGACTCTTGACGTCCCAACTCAATTTAAAAAAAACGTTAAAACTATTATATAGCCTATTATATTGATGCGAAACTTGGACTCTTATTTTAAGGGAGGAAAGGAGGTTACGAGTAGGCCTACGGTATTTGAGAATAAGTTCTTAGGAAAATTTTTGAACCAAAGAGAGATGAACAGACAGGTGAATGGAGAACACTGCATAACAGTGAACTACATGAACTTTATAGGAAGCCAGATATAATAAGAACAGTTAAGTCTCGTAGACTGCGATGGGCAGGACATGTGGCACGAATGGGAAATGAAAGACATGCATGGAAGCTTCTTGTTTGGAAAACCACAAAGAAAACGCCCAGTTGGTGGATCAAGAATGAGGTGGGAGAATAACATTAACTATGATCTGAGGGAAGTAGATTATACAGGGAATTATTGGAAAACATTAGCGCAGGATAGGGATGTATGTCCGCGCGACCATGAACCTACGGGTTCTAGTGAGTTAGTTAGCCTTCTCTTCCACTCACCAGGATGAACATACGTTACAATGAAATACAAAAAACACAGTAATATTAGATACTCATATGGATAAAGTCAATCGTTCAGGGACTGCGTAAACTAAGGGAATTCCTCAGCAATTCAATTTATGGACAGGTGTTGCTAGTTTATAAAACGTATATTTTCGTTATAATAATTAAAAATTATTTAGGATTATAGGATGCGTGCTATTATGCATTGCAGAGGCTCTTGATGTCCCAACTCCTTTCAAAAAACGTTAAACTGAAAATATATAAAACTATTATTCTATCAGTTATATTATAGGCCTATTGGTGCGAAACATGAACTCTTACTTTAAGGGAGGGAAGGAGATTACAAGTACTTGAAAATAAAGTACTTAGGAAAAATTTTGGACAAAGAAAGATGAACAGACAGGTGAATGGAGAAGACTACATAACAATGAACTACATGGTCTTTATAGGAAGCCAGATATAATAAGAACAGTTAAGTCTCGTAGACTGCGGTGGGCAGGACATGTTGCACGTATGGGAAATGAAAGACTTGCATGGAAGCTTCTTGTAGGAAAGCCAGAGGGAAAACTCCCAATTGATTGACCAAGAATGAGATGGGAGAATAACATTAACTATGATTTGAAGGAAGTAAATTATATAGGGAATGATTGGAAAGCATTAGCTCAGGATAGGGATGTTTGGAGAGCTTATGTCCGCGCGGCCATGAACCTATGGGTTTGATAGTGCCAGTGAGTAAGTAAGTAAGGGACGTTTGTCGTCCCAACTTCTCTTAAAAACATCATCTTTATCAACACTTTTGAAATTCGTGTTAAAGCACCGTTGAGGTTATGTAATAATATGTTAATTATATAATTTTTACCTGCAAAGTCAGTCGTCCTCAACTAAGTTGTTAAACTTCAGGTTATTCTAATATGGAGGCCTTTCGAAAATAATGTTTCATCTTCTGCGTTTTAAGTGGAACTGATGGCTGATGGTGTTGTATGGGTTTGTATATTGGATTTATATCTGTGGTTATGTTCTTGTTGCAAGGAGCTCAATGAGAACATAACCACATACATCAATCCATTACACAAGCTATACAACACCATCAGCCACCAGTTCCAGTTAAAACGCAGAGGATGAAATATTGTTTTCGAAAGGCCTCCATATTAGAATAACTTGAACAAGTTTAACAACTTAGTTGAGAACGACTGACTTAGGCCTACCAGGTAAAAAATTATATAATTAACATCTTATCATCTTTATCATCATGAACTTATTTAGGTTTAAGTAGTTTGAGCCTGTTCATACGAGATCTCATGATGTGATTGGTCAATCCATCTTAATTTTGGTCCTTTAGACTGATACTACAATTGCTGATTTACGAAAGAGAAATGGGTCCATTCTTTAGACATGTTGTTACCAATTGCTTTGATAATTCTGAATTTTATTAAACTGAAAATATAGGCCTATAAAACTGTTATTTTCCAGTTATATTATATCACGCCGTAGCGTAGTAGTTAAGGCACTGAGCTACAAGCCGGAGGGTCGAGGGTTCAAGTCCCGTTGGAGTCAGGATTTTTAAACTGACCCAAACCCTCTCGCGGCACTATGGCCCTGGGGTCGACTAGCCTCTAACGGAAATGAGTACCAGACGCTTGTTCTGGGGGTAAGAGCGGCCGTCACGCAGGGCTGACAACCCGGCTGACATAAAGTGCCGATTGTCTAGAAATAGTGGGAGCCTTAACCTCCTACTACCCCAAGGGCCTTCGGGCCTGTTGTGGGATCACTTTAATTTATATTAACTTATATGGCTGCCCTAGAATGGACCAGATAAGAAACGAGGATATCCGTGAAGAACTGCAGATCTACTCAATAAAATAAAAGATATTTAACAACAAGTTACAGTGGAAAGAACATGTAGAAAGAATGGAAGAAAGTAGATTACCAAATAGGCCTAAAATCTTCCATTATTTTCCAAGAGGAAGAAGATATGTCGGACGTCCTCGGAAGAGATGGTCTTAGATCTATTAGTGAAGGCGGAACAGGCAACTCTTGCCTAAACCAGGAAGTGAAGAAGGATGCATTAAAATTCAACGTCAAATATGTAATTTAAACTATATGGAAGTAATAGCCTATTACTCCTGAATTAGCAGATTGGATAATTCTGATTACCTGCCGCCCGCACCGCACCCCATCTCTGCTCTCACTGAAGCAGGGAATCAATCTGTTCTGTAAAGAGGCTTTCCTTTTCTGGATTCTCTTTTCGATTTATGTAGGCCTACCTTAAGCTAAAAAGGAGATAATTTATTGAACACTGTATTGGTACAACACATCGCTACTCTGGGAAAAATTCAAGGCAGGTTCTGGCATGCAATGGTTGCCAGTTCCCTTGTAAGAAGACACGATGGTTCAAGGCAGGTTCTGGCATGCAATGGTTGCCAGTTCCCTTGTAAGAAGACACGATGGTTCAAGGCAGGTTCTGGCATGCAATGGTTGCCACTTCCCTTGTAAGAAGACACGATGGTTCAAGGCAGGTTCTGGCATGCAATGGTTGCCAGTTCCCTTGTAAGAAGACACGATGGTTCAAGGCAGGTTCTGGCATGCAATGGTTGCCAGTTCCCTTGTAAGAAGACACGATGGTTCAAGGCAGGTTCTGGCATGCAATGGTTGCCAGTTCCCTTGTAAGAAGACACGATGGTTCAAGGCAGGTTCTGGCATGCAATGGTTGCCAGTTCCCTTGTAAGAAGACACGATGGGATTTATTCCGTATTATATCAGTTAATTGCAAATTGAAATTAATTTATTGAGGCTTACTGTTCGCGTGCAATAGTTAATACAGCTAAATACTTCTTTATAATTCAGTATTTATTATTCCTACAGATTCTTGAAGAAAAAATGTCAAAAATGAGAGTCCGAAGCTAAGATAATTAAATTGATTTACACTTTCTTTACAAGTCTAAATTTATATGTTTTCATCACTTTGGTCCATGTGTCGTACAATTAATGCGCGCTACTATGTATTACAAGGACTCTTGTTGTTCCAACTTCTCTCCAAAAACGTTAAACTGAAAATGTATAAAACTGTTATATTATTCTTGCATGCGTGCGAAACATGGGCGTTTACTTTGAGGGACCAGGAAAAATTACGAGCATTTGAGAATAAAGTTCTTAGGAAAATGTTTGTACCAAAGAGAGATGAACAGACAGGCGAATGGAGAAGACCGCGTAACAGTTAGCTACATTATTTTTATAGAAAACCATGTAGGCTATGTCCCGCGCCGTAGCCGAGCGGTTAAGGCAGGAAGCCTTGGCGCTGAGCTACGGGACTTGCGCTGGTTCGAGTCTCCGTGGGGGAAGAAATTTTCTCATGGTATTTCGGCCAGTATGGGACCGGTGCCCACCCAGCATCGTGATGCATTTGGGTAGCTACAATAAGTAGCGGCTCCAGGTTGAGAAAACCAGCTATAACGGCTGGGGGACTCGACATGCCGACCACATGTCACTGGCTGATTATCATCTACCTCTGTGATTGACACATGTGGATGTGAGGCCAGCAGCCGGCTGGTAGGCTAAGGGCCTTGTAGGCCTGTCGCGCCAGGAGTTTTTATGTAGGCTATAATAAGATAATTTACGTCTCGTAGACTACGATGACATATGACACGAATGTGGAATGAAACAGACTAATGGAGCATTCTTATAGGAAAACCAGAAAGAAAACGCTTAGTTGGTATAACAAAAATGAGGTTCGAGAATAACACTAACCAGGATTTCAGGGAAGTATATTTTATAGGAATGATTAGCAAACATTAGTTCAGGATAGGGGTGTATGGTGAGCTTATGTCTGCGCGGCCATAAACCTATGATTTCGATAGTGCCAGTGAGTTAGTTATTTGTTGTACAATGTTCCCTTTATTGACATTCCTCATGAACACCACATTTTAAAAGGAAACAAACATAAAGGAGTTATTTTTCCTGTAGAAATAGGAGACTTGAGAAGTAAATTTTATTCTCCATCACGAGTCCATTAAGAGAGCCGCTGGCCCCAATACCCTCTTCTTGTTGCTATTGAAAGACGTCTCCATTATGTATCAATCAGTTAAGAGAGGTGACAATGGAAAGAAAAGTCCCCCAACATGTCACAGAGTGTGGTTTGCCTTCAATAGGTTTTGTACAATTGGTTAACGCGATACCTGAAAGAGCTGAATGTCTACAATAATTAGCGATATGCTCTTGTTAACTCACAATACATTTCCAACACATATTTTCTATTTTTCTGCTTGCAATGTGAGACCGTCAAGGGAGATTTATATTGTGTACTACACGAAGAAAAAGTCCGCCACGCAGGAACTGTGTAAACTAAGCGAAATCCTCACCAATAGAGTCAGGATATTTATGTAATAAAAGATAAGATATAGATAGTAAACCTACATATTATTCAACAGTTTTTATGCGAAACCACAATTAATATTTCGGACAACTATTTTAAAATTCATCATCATCATCATCATCATCATCATCATAGTACATTCACGAATTTAGGCCATTTGTTGACCTGTTTCGGCCTCAAGAGAAACACCATCCAAAAGTCTTTTGAGTGGACGTCCTGGTCTTCTTCTTCCTGCAGGTTGATATCTTAACATTTGTTTGGGTATTCTGTGATCTTCCATTCGATGAACATGTTGTATCCATCTTGACTTATAATCAGAAATTTTGTTTTCTAAAGATTCCATGTATAATTCTTCTAAGATGTCTTTTTTTTTTTGTGTGTGATCTAGTAGTGTGTATCCTGCAGTCCTCCAAAGATATCTCATTTCAGCAGATCTAAGTCTCTGTATATCCCTCTGTTCCATACTTCGCAACCATACAAAAGAGTTGGAAGAGCCAGTGTTTTATACACTTTTAATCTTGAATGCTTTTGGACTAACTGTGGCTTGAAGATAGAATTTATTAACCTATTTAGCGGGGCTAAAAGGCTCAGTCTTGGAACCCGCGGGTGTATTAATAAAAATTATTAATCATAAGTAATGTCACGAGTGGTTTCCAAATCATCGATAACCCACGAGTCACGACGTCACGAGTCAATTTATCTAGAGGATTTTGAAATCAAGAGTGGCATTTGATAGGATTATTAAACGAATAAAATTAAGCTGTTTACTCAAAAACCATTATTTAAATATAGTTACGGAATTTTAAAATATTTACATATTTAATGTAAACTGCGATGTTTGAAAACAAATCGGATATGTGTGGTTGTTTCGTTTGTTCATCCACCGCAACTTGATGATATTATTTATTGCCAAATGGGATCGCAATATTGTAAGATGCACCTTAGTGGAGATGAAATGAAACACATCAAACTGTATTGCCTATTATAATCAACACTATAGGTTATTTATGTTTTTAGGAAACAACTCAGAAAAATCATTATTTAAAAACACAATTATTGAACACACAACTATTAAATGTGTAGTTCGAAGAAATGTGTTCATTATTTGCTATGGGCTATCCAATCTATTTGTAGGAGAGTCGGTCATTATAAATAATGCTCTGACCTATTCAGAATATTAAAAAGGAGGGAACTTTCTTTATTATTGTAAAGAGAATTCGATAAACACCCAAGTGAAACACGACTGTCATTGATTGTAAAACAAAATTAATTGAAATGTGATTGGTCATTGACCCCCATTTGGGGCATGAGTTAAATAGTCACCTAAATGGAACTTCATAGCCTCCCACACAGGGCCGCATTTGTTGTTCCATAGATAGGTAGATAAAAGACAATCGTGAGTCTTACTTCTCATAATATTATTCAACTTTTTGTATGTGAAACCAAAACAAAAGACGGCAATAAGTCTAACTCGTTATCACAGGCCTACTACCCGCAATCTTACCTTCTATCTAAAATGACGTAGGCTATTACTGAGCCATAACTTCTCGTCTGTAAGGAGTTACTTGACCAAGTTAATTTTTAGTTACCTTATTTGCTCAGAGATGTCATGGATGGCATGCAGTCAACACACCGACCCAATGAGACATCTAGCAGGCAACTAAGGTATTACAAGGGCGTTGAGGTCGGTAAGTTTTGCTTAGAGGCCACTTTATTCGATCTTTGATACGCCTGAAAATCGGGACCCACGACTTAAAGTCCCTCCCGGAGGACTTGTTCCTTGGAATTTTCCGTCCTAAAAAACCCCATCGAGCCCGGCCGGATCTGAACCCGCGACCCTCGGACCCAGAGACAAGGAGCATAACCTTTAGTCCACCGAGGCCGACAATCTTACCTTCTAGTAGGCCTATTGGCCTATAAAATTCCTGACTCTACTCATCAAGTTTTAATTTATGGTCCAATTTCGCAAGTTTACAGAATATATAGGATAACTATAGCCTAACTAACTTATTTTATTTATAATTATTTTTTTATTTTACCTGATGACATTAAGACCTGATGATCCTTCCACTTCGCCAGGGCTAAATTAGGCTATACTCGTAGGCCCAACATATAATAACTATTAGGCTACGAATTATCAACAACTTGAATAATAATATATAATAGGCCTAATAGGCATAGTTTACACAATATAAAGTTGACAAGGATGGAACAAAAAGTATAATAATAACCTATAGGCCTAAGTTAAATTGATATATTTTGTTAATAAAATTGTATGCTATAGGCTATAGTGTTAGGGTCCACATTGCGACAAAACAAATATGGCGGCTGCTAGAGAGATTTAGGGAATCAGGTGAACCCTTATTTCTAAAGCTCGGATTTCCCAAGAGTTTCGTGACCGAATATGGTAAATTGCGGCTGCTACAGTGACTTTAAAATTCAGGTGAACTCATACACCTAATGGTTCGATTGTTCTATATAACGAATTCGATCTTTCCTTTTAATTGATTCCTATAGGCCTACGTCGAATTTGGTTCCAAAAAAAATTGTGGCTACTAGGGCGTTAACACACACACACACACATATATATTCCACAGTGTTCTGCCCGAGGGCAGGTCCTCCACACTGGTGAAGGATGATGATGATGATGATGATGATGATTGGCCGGATCATTTTCGGGGACCGTTGGACCCTAAGCTTCATCACATTTGTCTTACGGGCGAGGAAAAACCCCGAAGAAAACCTCACCCAGAAGTCTGTCCTGACCGAGAATCGAACCCGGGCCCGCCTCGTGACAAGGCAGTACTCTACCTCGTGACCACAGCGGTGGAATGAACATTATCCTACATAACTTACATATCATTTACTGGTATTCATGGCCGCGTGGACATAAATAAGCTCTCCACACACCCCTATCCTGAGCTAATATTTTCCAATCATTTAACTGTATAATCTACTTCCCTCAAATCATGGTTAATTTATTCTCCTATCATAGGCTATATAAATATATATATATATATATATATATATATATATATAGGCCTATATATATATATATAATATAATGTTATGGCGGTTCCCACAATATTGTATGGATGTGAAACTTGGGCTCCAATGAAAAAACAGAAGGATAGAACATAGACGGCAGAGATGAGGTTCCTAAGACAAGTTAAAGGATGTACAAGATTTGATAGAATAAGAAATGAGGATATAAGAGAAGAATTGAAAGTACAACCTTTATTGGATAAGGTCACGAATTACAGACAGAAATGGATTGATCACATGGATGGAATGAGTAAGGAGAGATATCCATTGTTAGCAAGAAATTATCAAGCAATAGGAAGACGTGATGTTGGAAGACCTAGAAGACGTTGGGCTGATGCATTATGAAGTCGGAACGGGTAATTGCCTAATCCCTGGAGTGATGATGATGATGATAGGGCCTATATAACGTGGGCATTTTCTGTGTCTACCGATGTTTGATAAAGATTTGTATTTTTTTTATATTTTTCATAAGAACATATAAGCATAGGCCATATAAGCTATATAGGCCATAGGCCTATTACATGAAAAGAAGAATAAACGTCTGAACCGGGATTTGAATACAGGACCTCTAACTTGATACGTTAGTGCGCTACTATTTACACTATCCAGGCATCCTAGCACAAACATTTATTTTTCTTTTATAGGCCCATACGTAGGCCTATATTTTTGGTCTTCACTGCCCTCTCGTGGCTACTGTAATAAGTAGGCCTAAGCAAATTAAATAATGCAGTGACGCTTCTTTATTTTCATGTTGTAGCCTAATTAAATTTTGACATTTAGCAATGAAGGCCTAATATTATACATGTAGGCTATATATATGCCCAATATTTCAATATTTTTTTATTTATAAAATATAGACAAGCTTAGCCATATCTATATTAAACTAAACTAAAAAATCAATTAATAATTAAAAGATTAAAGAAAAGTTTTAAATTGAATTCTTTTCCCATAAAACCCGATACCCTATCTGCCGATTATAAATTCCGTAAATCTGGAAAATCTTACAATAAATTCGATTTGTTGTAGAATTCGCTTAGTTTACGCAGTTACTGCATTATGGGCATCTTTAAATTATGGTAAGTGAACATCTGCGCTACAATCCCATAACTTATTTTATTTTCTGAATTTTTAATTATCATATTTCACTAAGTATTTTGAAAGTTGGTGTAGTCTATTGATACAGTGTAAAATGGTAGCAGAAAAATTGACAAGGGCTTGAAGAAAAAGTGTGTATTGTTGACACAGCCCTCATGTCCTCTTGACTGACTGCTGAGAGGGAGAATATTGCATCAAGTCAATACAATTGACTGTACTTGTGATAGAAAGGGTTCCCTGCATCTCACTCGTTGACTCACGCAAGTGGAAGTAAAGTCATTACATGGTGTACGCACTTCTCATAACGTTTATTTCACGCTGGTCTCATTTCACAGCTTTACGACTCTACAATGAAGCGTGAAATGTTGCAGTACCATGTTCCAGGGGCGGCTATGGGGTAGGGTTGCCAGATTTTCCCAAATAAAAACGGAGATACCCTTCTAAGGAAAATTCAACATTACATATACTATCTCGGATTAAGACAAGAAAACTCACTTCCATGATATTATTATTATTATTATTATTATTATTATTATTATTATTATTATTATCATCATCATCATCATCATCATCCTGCCAGATATGAGTCCTAGAAGAACTGTTACGGCCTGAGAAAGCGGTTTTCGTGCCATCTTTTCATAGGTGGACCAAGTGACCGTTTCCCATTTGGACAGTAGTTCATTATTGCCTTGGGGATCCTGGATCCAGCCATTCTTGAGACATGTTCCTTCCAGTTTAGCTGATATCTGGAGATGTAGTCCAGTATTGGTGACACATTAAGTTCTTGAAGAATTTCTACAATTTTCTTTCGATCCCATTTGGTGTAGCCAGCTGTTCGGTGCATAAATTTCATCTCACAAGCTGTTAGTCTGCTTTCATCTCTCATCCTTATAGTCCACGCTTCACTGCCATAACATAGGACTGGTTGAGCCATTATTTGATAAAGACGAGTATGAGTTGATTTTTGCACTAATGAAGGTTTTAAAACACTATTAACGTTTCCCATTGATTTGCTGAATTTCACTTATTATTATTATTATTATTATTATTATTATTATTATTATTATTATTACTATTATTATATGTTCAGAAAAAAATATTTGACGAGTACGAAAACTGGGGTTTAAAAATTAATTAAGAAAAAACATTTTATAGGCTATGGGATGTAGAGCTGAAACCGAAGATTTAATATTAGAAGATCAAAAGGGGTATAACAGAGAATGTTATGAATTTGAGTAGGGTCTATATGGGAGTAAAAGTAGATAAAGAGTAGGCCTATAAGCAAGAAAATTAGTATTAAGAACAGAATAAATAAAGGTAATGCAATAACAGCAATGATGAATGCTTCTTATGGAATAAACATATAAGTTAAGCAGAAAAAATAAGTTACAAACATATAATTAAATAGTGAGAAATACTGTAACATATGGAGTTGAAGTTTGGAAATTCAACAAAAACTTAGAACAGAAACTTACGTTGATGGAAATAGATTTCATAAGAAGAGCAGCAAGATTTTCAAATTTAGAAAAAATGAGAAATACTGTTCGACGAATGTAAGAAGAAAGGTTACCCAGGGAAACATTGGAATGGTGTCTACCTAGAAGAAGAAGAAGGAAAGGAAGACTTAAAATTCGTGGATGCAAGAAATAAGGACTGGAATGAGAATAAGAGGACTGAAGGACATGGAGTGGATGGACAGAGACGAGTGCAGAAAGAAAATAAAACTTTAGGCACAGAAGTAGCCTATTTGCAAACATTAAAAATCTCTATACAAATAAAATTATTATTTCTTTTTTTGTAGTAAAGTGATCCCACAACAGGCGCGGAGGCCCTTGGGGTAGTAAGAAGTTAAGGCTCCCAATTTTTCTAGACAATCGGCACTTTATGTCAGCCGGGTTGTCAGCACTGCCTGACGGCCGCCTTTACCCCAGAACAAGCGTCTGGTACTCATTTCCGTTAGAGGCTGAGTCGACCCCAGGGCCATGGTGCCGCCAGAGGGTTTGAGTCAGTTTAAAAATCCTGACCCCAACGGGACTTGAACCCTCGACCCTTCGGCTTGTAGCTCAGTGCCTTAACCACTACGCTCTTTCCCTTAATATGTAGCCTTCATCTACTATGTATCATTAAACTACATATAGGCTAGATAATTCATAATTGTTATTAGGCCCCTATATGTAGTCGATAATTTAACCCTGGTGAAGTGAAAAAAAAGACCTTACGGTCTTAACTCCATCAGGTAAAATAAATAAATAAAGTAAAAAATATAATAAATTGGCTAGTAATATAGGGCTGGAAAAAGTTAGGCCTATTAGAATTTCTGGCATTCATTTGAGAGGTAGGCTATCTATCCATAATGGCGCAATCCAATGAAGAGCCATAGACTGTCCTTTGTTAGGAGTTACCAGACCAAGTTAATTTAGATACCTTGTTTGCCCATAGGTGTCATGAATAGCATAGGCCTATTATCAAAATACCGACTCAATGAGACATCTAGCAGGCATTACTAGGTATTACTAGGGTGTTGAGATCGGTCAATTTTGCTTATAGGACTTTTATTCAGGCTTAAGGATCTTTTACGAGTCTGAAAATATTCAAACTCGGGATCCATGGCTTAAAGTCCCTCCCAAGGACTTTCTCCTTGAATTTTTCCATCCTAAAAAATTCTATCGATCTCGGCCCGGTTTGCACCCGCGACCCTCGGGACAAGATACAAGGAGCGTAACCACTAGTCCACCGTGTCCGATAGTATTCCACAAATCAGTAGGCCTACGGATATTGGCGTACGCAGATTGTATTGATAGGCTATTATCGGCAGGTCCGAAAATGGTGTAAGGAAAACATTTAAAGAGTCGCGGGTTCAAACCCGGCCGGGGTCGATGGGTTTTTTTAGGACGGAAAATCCAAGGAGCAAGTCCTCCGGGAGGAACTTTAAGCCGTGGGTCACGAGTCTGAAGATTTTCAGGCTCGTAAAAAAATTCTTAAGCCCGAATGAAAAGGCCTCTAAGCAAAATTTACCGAATGTTCCCGTCCTAATACTACCTTGGTTTCCTAGATGTCAGTATGACGCGGAACGCTGACCACGGACCACTCAAAAATGACATCTATACGAAAACAAGTGTAACTAAATTAATATGGTTCAAATTCTTCCTTCTAGGGGAAGAGTGCCTAAATCTCTGTAAAGGGAAAACATAGGCTTACAATACAATACAACACAATAAAATAAATCTCCAGATAAATGAAGAAAAAAATTATCTATAATCAAAATAAGAAATATAAAAGAAATTAATATTCTAACGCAGGTGTGTACAACCCATGGCTTGCGGGCCGTTTGTGGCCCTCGATCCCATCGCATGCTGCCCGCAATGATATTTGCTCTATCACATCGCATTCGGCCCGCAGTGATATTTGTAAGTTATAGTCTAATAGCCTATGATATAATTTATGAAATAAGTAATTCTATTTGGTATAAGATAAACTTGAAAGAGCAATACCTACTTTTTCTGTTTCCAACACATTTTTTTGCAAAAGTTCGTCCTCTTACTCAAAACATGGAGAAATCACATCCTTTTTAAAAAATACACTCAGCCCACATCTGTATTTATGATCCTACCTACCGCGCATCGCTTTGAAGTCTCCGTGCATTGTGTTGACCGCGCGGTTACTACTTTTAAAGGCGAGTGAGTGTCAGATGTTTTATTATCGTTACATTTTGTACATTTCAAGTTGGTTTCCAGTTTGCTCACATTGTAGTGTAAGTGTAAGTGGGAGGTTTGAATATTATAATTAATTATATGAGTTTTATAAGTGTTAATTATAGTTTGTAAGTGTAGCGGCAAGAAAATAAAAATTTCAGACGAACATAGATCATTTCAAATAAAGTGGACAAATCAGTATTTTTTAATGAACTAAATAAGAAAGCAGTGTGTTTAATTTGCAGTGAAACAGTTTCAGTGTTTAAGCAGTAGGCTATGACGTAAAGCGACATTACGACACCAAACATACGGTACGTCTTCATATGATACATTTGAGAGTCAGTTTCGTGAAGACAAGATATCCGAAATTAATATTAAACTTTCGGGACAGCAGTTAATTTTTAAGAATGTGTCACTTCAAACTGAATCTCTGGTAAAAGAAATTACGCAGTAGCAGAAATTATTGCAAAAAAATCTAAACCATTTTCAGATGGCGAGTTTGTTAAATAGTGTTGCTGATATTATATAGCGTACTATGACAAAAAAAGCGCAGTTTCCAAAATTAAGCTTGTCGCGACAGACTGTAGCTCGTCGTTAAGATGAATTAGCGTCCAATATAAAGAGAACTTTAAAATACCGAGCCATGTATCATCATCATCATCGTCCTTTCAAGTATTAGGCCCAGTGGCCCGTTACGGTCTCCCGCGTTCTCCGAAAAGGTCGACCCACAGATCTTCTGCCTCGAGGAATGTAGTGAAGAATTTGTTTTGGTATTCTGTGACGATCCATGCGCTGAATATGGGCTAGCCAACTGTTTCTATATTCTTGGAGGTATTCAGATATAGGTACGATGTTTAACTCTCTGGCTATTGTTGAATTTCTTTGGTGGTCTAGAAGGCTATAACCTGCAGTTCGTCGCAGAAATTTCATCTCCGTGGCTGTAATATGACGGTCATCCTGAGTTCTGATGGTCCAAGCTTCACTGCCATAACAGATTATGGATCTAGCGAGAACTTTATAGATTTTCATTCTTGTGTGTCTCTGCACTTTTGATGGTTTAAAAACTTGGTTGATAATTCTTAAAGCTTTATTATAGTTTTGTATTTTAAATGATATATCACATTCCTCATTATAAGTTAGATTATAGCTATCCTAAGTATTTCCATTTTTATTCTCTGGCACTCTATGAGAGCAGTGCTGCTATCGATACAGCCGAATTAGCAATTTTCTAAAGGGGAGTTGATAAAGATTTTAATATTTCAGAAGAATTAGCGGATCTTGTCCCTCTTAAAGGCACCACTAAAGCCAATGATTTAAGCCTAATGGAGGTTACAAATATATCTGGTGCAACAATAGACGAAGCACCGGCGTTTGCAGGAAAGCGAGAAGGGTTAGTTAAATTATGCAAGCAGTGGCAGCTAAAGTAGGGAATATTTCTGTAATGCAATAGGGCCTATCACTGCTTAATATACCAAGAGAACATTTGTGCTAAATCTCTAAATTTAGATAGTTTTTTTAAAGTCGTTGTCAAAGTATTGAATTTCATTCGTTCACATGGTTTCCGACATAGAGAATTTGAAAATGTCTTAGAAAATCTCGATTTGGAATTAGAATAGGCCTATATTGCTTATTATAGGCCTACTGAAATATGGTGGCTGAGCCGTGGCAAAATGTTGAAACGATTGTTTGATCTCAAAAACGAAATACGAATATTTGTGGAGGAGAAGAGCAAAACCTATTGTTGAATTTAAAGCACATATTGTTGTGTGATTTTGCCTTTCAGTTTTTCTTTTTTTAATTTCACAATAAGAAATAGGGTAAAATGGTCATGGATTGAAAGCAGATGGTAAATCTGAACTCGCAATATCAGGACTACAGGCCTACTGGGTAGGCAGTAGTTCGATTCCTCCGAATTCCTGAAATGTTGTCATGGTTTTTCGTGCAGTATGTGGTCCGGTCGAGTTTGAACCCGCGATCCTCAGAATTTCATAACTCGTTCCAGTTGTTGAGAATAAATATCTGAATCGACTACACGCCCATTAAAAAAATAAACTACCAGTGAATCACACCTTCAAAATTCCACAACACAACAATAAATTAAAAACCGACATCACTTATGATTGAGACAACCTAACATTATATACTTAGGCTACTTACTTACGCACTGGCACTATCGAACCCGTAAGTTCATGGCCGCGCGGACATAAGCTCTCCATACATCCCTATCCTGAGCTAATGTTTTCCAATCATTCCCTGTATAATCTACTTCCCTCAAATCATAGTTAATGTTATTCTCCCACCTCATTCTTGGTTTATCAACTGGGCGTTTTCCCTCTGGCTTTCCTACAAGAAGCCTCCATGCAAGTCTTTCATTCTCCATACGTGCAACATGTCCTGCCCATTGCAGTCTACGAGACTTAACTCTTCTTATTATATCTGGCTTCCTATAAAGACCATGTAGTTCACTGTTATGTAGTCTTCTCCATTCACCTATCTGTTCATCTCTCTTTGGTCCAAAAATTTTCCTAAGAACTTTATTCTCAAATACTTGTAATCTCCTTTCCTCCCTTAAAGTAAGAGTCCATGTTTCGCACCCATATAATATAAGTGGTAGAATAATAGTTTTATATATTTTCAGTTTAACGTTTTTTGAAAGGAGTTGGGACATCAAGAGTCTCTGCAATGCATAATAGCATGCATTTCCAGAATTGAGCCTATGTTTAATTTCTTTGTGCATCTCATTCCTATTTGTGATTATTGTTCCTAGGTATTTGAATTCAGCCACTTCTTCAAAATTTCCCTCATTTGTCATTAGCTGTCCATTTCCATTATTTAATGAATTTCTACGTGTGACCATATATTTAGTTTCATTGATATTTACTTCCAGTCCTAATTTCTTAGTGTTACTCAATAGTGTGTGCGTGTTGTCCTTTAGTATCTCCTCGCTATCGGCCAACAATACTACATCATCAGCATAAACTAACAGCTTATTAATACTATTGAGTTGTAAGCCTTCCTCATTCTCTAAAGATTTAATGGCATGCTCTAGTACAAAATTAAATAGTAGAGGAGATAGTGCATCTCCTTGCTTCAACCCATTCTGGATTTGAAAAGTGTCCTAACATTATATACACTCAGATTAATAAAAATACGTACACCACAAATATAAAAATCCGTCACGCAGGAACTGTGTAACTAATCCTATTCCTCAGGAAGTCAAATTTATGGTCCGATTTTGATGGTTTAAGGATTGTATATTTGTTTTGTTAATTAAATAACATGAATCCAAATACATACCAAGTAAACAAACATGGCGACCAACAGAGGGATTTTTAAATTACAGCTTAGTTAAACCCCAAATCCTAGTAGGCCTACTCGTCTTTCGCTGTTTTTAAACAATAGGCCACCTACTTTCCTCGTTTTATTATAACAAAAAATATAATTCCTTTAAATATGAATTAGCCTATAGGCTAAGTTATTCTTTCAAACGAAGTGAGAGGCCTATTACAATACCATTTGAATTAATTGTAACAACTTCCCATCCAATAAAATATATTAATTCATTCGTAACAAAATAGACTCTCAGAAAAATTGACAAGTTTTGTTCCGAAAAATCAAAAGTTGCGGCCGCTAGAGCCTCAACAGCACACACACATAGGTTAAAGGCCTATATATATTAATGCAACTCAATGCCCCATCAGCCGACTGCTGGCCTCACTTCCACATGTATTAATCACAGAAATGGAGACGACTTTCAACTTGGGCCCGCTACTTACTGTATACTACGGCCACTGTAACTCCGGCTCTCAAGTTTAGGTTATACGAGGGGTGAAGGGAGAAACTCGCCCTCTACTGCCAAGAAGGAAATGGGTGACGTACGAGCGCACGTCAGCCACAACCAATCACTGCTCTTGACTCTGCTATAGCGCACTAGTAAGGTTTGAAACTGCTGAGATGTTGTCAGCTGTATGTCTGCTAACCGCATACATAAAGCGGCCCCTCCCACTGAATATCCATATCGGCAACACTGTTGTGAAAACTTCAAGGTCGGAGAATCAGTGGCTGAGGTATAGTTACTAAAAATTCCTCATAATGCGGGTAGGCACCGCTACCATATTGACCAAAATTCCTTCTTCTTCACTTCACGGGCTAGGCAAAAATTGCCTGTTCTGTCCATCTTTTCACTGGCCTTCCTACATTCCTTAAACTTCTTGTCTTTTAGTTGAATGCTGCTCTTGGTAATCTTGTTACATTCATTCTTTCTACATGTGTAAACCATTTCTCTTTATATTCTTTGATTTTCTCATTCAATGGATATATATTTATCTCTGTTCTTATATCTTCATTCTTTATCCGATCCAATCTTGTGCAGCATTTTATTCTTCTAAGGAAGTTCATTTCTGCGCTTTGACCAAAATTCCATGATAAAATATATTCCCTATGTGAACTCGAAGCCGAGAAGTTCCGTAGCTTGGTGCCAAGCACCATGCCGTAAATCGCTCAGCTACGGTGATATATATATAGCCTATAGAGTGAATTTTAATTACACCGACAAACTTCAGGGACTGATTCCTGAGTGGAAATGGCGGAGAAAATGTCCTATGAATAAGTGCCCATAAATGTATCGTTGTCACGGTAGATGGCACTGACGAATGGCATTATTCTCTCGGCCATGTTGCATGGCCTGCTAGATCACCGGACTTAAACCCCCCTGGATTTTTACCTCTTGGGGGGGGGAGCATGTGAAAAGCGTTGTGTATGTTGAACCAGTTCCTGATGTGCTTACCCTTCAACAGCGAGTCCACGACGCCTGTGACGCTATTCGGAGAGAGGCCGGGACATGGGAAAGAGTGAGGCAATCCATGATACGACGTGTGAACGCGTGTATTGCATCCAATAGAGGCACTTTGAACATATGTTGTAATATGGATGCGATTATGCTATGTACTATGTGTCGGGACGATTTATTGTCATTGCATGTACATCGTTTATTTCTGGACACATGTTTATAGGACCTTTTTTCCCCCTTCATTTCCAGTCAGGAATCCCTTACGTTTGTCGGTGTAATTACCGTTAACTAGGTATATATATATATATATATAGGCCTATATAAGTTATAGGCTATACTATCTACCAAAAAGTAATTGGGCACTTTTTTGTCCTCTAGAACTTCGTGGTGCCACCTCTGGCTGCTATAACCGCTGTTGCGACAAGAGTCGCTCCCTCTGTCGGTTATAGCAGATACCTGCCGTCGGTTATTACGCTAATGATGTAGTTCATCTAACTTCCGCTAGTAGGCACCTGAATACAGTAACGCTGAATTGTGTTGGTAGCATTTTGTTGTATACTGTTGCCAACTTCTGCGTATTGCTCAGGTCTGTAGATGACTACAACACTCTCTCTCTCAGTGTGTGTTAGGCTATCGCCGTGTGCGTTGGGCGCTCTCATCAGGGACGATAGTCCTTACGAAGTAATTGTATATAGAGATTCGTGGGAGATGGATCTTCCCCAGATTACAACTGGCTATTGACGAATCCTCCATCTTCACCTTTGGTTTATCGCCATCGAAAGTGATAATTGAACGTTGTGAGTTTTGGAATTCTTCAAAGTTATGTGGTTATTGAGGTCCACGTGCTGCCTGTTCCGAAGTTAACACACTTCGAGACCCCTCTAGTCCAAGGAATGGACTTCGATTCAAACATTTGATCCTGTTTTAATTGTATCTACGTAGTAAGTTAGCGCAAAAATAAACTTGACTTTTCACCGATTAGATGTGTTGTAATGACTAAATCTACCTTTATAAAAATCCAGCACCCCAGAGGAATATTAGGAAAGGGATTCAAAACTGGACTAGTTGGCATGCAACAACCGTAGCTGCCCTGTTACGAATGCTCTGCACTAGTTCGTGTAGAATATCCACTGGAATGCATCGTCATTCCTCTAGCAACATGCCACACAGTTGGACAATGGAAGTTGGCCGTATTTGCTAAGACCTCACTCGCCGGTCCAATTCGTCCCAAAAGTACTCAGTGGGATTGAAATCAGGACTCTGAGCGGATCAGTCCAACTTGTGAACATTATTTTCTGCATACCACCGCATAGTATCCGCCGAAATATGGCACCTGGCATTGTCATCCTGGAAGTAACAAGGGTGCATTCCATAAAACCACCACAGAGTTGGGAGCATTTTGTTATCCAGAATTGTACAGCATGCCACTGTGTTAATTTTACTACAAACAACCACCAGTGGTCCTGCACCGTAGTACGAGAAACGTCGCCACACCACCACCGCCAAATTTTCTGGTAGGCACTATACACTCTGGCAGAAGCCATTTCCCTGGCCTCAAACACGTAGTACATCAGATCGAAATAATGCGAATCTCGACTCGTCACTCCATAGAACCGATTTCCATTGCTCCAGGGTCCATTTACGATGGTCCAAACACCACTTGAATCTCTGAGCTATATTTGTCTTCGTGATATGCGGCTTATTTGCTGCTGCTCTTCCGTGGTATCCGAGTTGATGGGCCTCTGTTCGTAAAGTTCCAATGGAAAGAGCCACGCTTATTGCAGCTTAAATCTCCTGTCTGGTTGTGTCGTGTTCTTTATCATCTCACATTTGAGGGTTCTACGATCTCTGTTGGCCAGAATTTTCGGTCGCCCTGAACTTTGGCCAATGACACAATATCCACTGACATTCCATTTACGTAGGTTGAATGCGACTCTTGATTTGGGCATGTTTACCTTAGCGGCTATTGCCCCGCTAGACAGTCCACTGAGGTGGCAGCCCACAATTATGCCCTTATCAAAGTCCGATAGCTCTGCACCACGTGCCATCTCGTTCTCAAATGGTACTGTGACTCACTGCATCACATACTAACAACAACAGTCAAATGACATAGGCCTACTAAAGTAACGAAACTCATGGGTGCCCAATTACTTTTTAGTAGATAGGCCTAGTATATATAGGCCTATATATATGCCTATGCTGTATGAGACCAGAACAGGCTTTTCGGTCTAACCATGATAGGAAGAAGAAGATATAACTTACCGGTAGGCCTATATGTAGGCCTGTAAACTTATGTAGCCTATAACCTATATGCCATACGTTCCGCGTGGGGATAGGGTAGGCCTACATCCTAGTGGGAATTTCTTAACCAAGTTAATTTTAGTTTCGTTTATTTACTAACATAGGAATGACATGTGGTTAGTACATCGCCTCAATGAGACATCTAGTAAGGCAACTAAGGTATTACTTGGATGGATATAGGTCGGTTAATTTTGTACAGAGACCTTTTTATTCGGACTTTCTGTTCTTTTACGAGCCTGAAAATCTTCTGATTCGGGACCCATGGCTTAAAGGCAATCCTGGTCTTGTCCCTTGGATTTTCTTCTTCTTCTTCCTTCCAAGTATTAGGCCAAGGCCTGTTAAGATCCTATAGAAAATGTTCCGATCCTTCCGGGAAATTCTCGTATAAGACTTGAAAGCATAATAATAGTCCCTTCAATTGGTTGCTGGCCAAAGGAAGGCAAGACCAGTGATGCGGCTGCCATCTTATAGCCTCTGGTCAGGCTTTTCTGGAGAAGAAAAGAAAATAAAGGAAAGAAGAAATGGAAGAAAGGAAAGACTCCCTAGCCCTCGGATGCCCTAATAGCGTTGGGGTCGAAAAAAACAAGAGTTAACCGAGAGAGGTTAAATAGCAAAGTTAAAAGAGTGCAAAACACAAGTAAGTGGAAGAAATATTTTGCTCCCTTGGATTTTTCCATCCTAAAAATCTATTAACTCAGGACGGGTTTGAACTAGCAACTCTCAGGCCTAGTTAAGATATAACTTATATATATCAATATATATATTCCAATCAGTGGCCAGAGGTCAACCTTGAATCCATGGCGCAGAAAACCCAAGAAAACTTTCTTAATCATACTTATAACCGCAAAAATCTACAATATAACTACCTACATATGACATGAAAAGATATTGCGCTACGATTTACGTTATTCAGGCATCCTAGCCCACAAACATTTATTTTTCTTTTATATAGACCTATATTCTCTATCATGATATCTAATTATATATAGGCCCTGTATATATATATAGCCTACGTGGAAAGCAACGGGAAGCTATCACATAGCCTATTTAATTGCCTAGTAAAGCTGCAAAGCATAGCATGAATATGCTATTATTGCAGTGAAAGACCTGCCCTCGGGCACAACTACTATGGATGGATATATAGACCCTATATAGGCCCATATACATTATTGTCACGCTATATTTTCGGTGTGTATTTAATTGGATCGACGAAGGGGGTATTTGTAATTTTTTTCAAAAATATTTTTATGAGAATAGCTTTGTAATTGGCTAGTAAGAACTGTGAGAATGGAAAGAGAAACGAAAGCAATCCATCGCGGGTTACAATTGCCGGTAATTTGATTCCTAGCAACAATAGTCGAGTTGGTGCTAATACTCCAGTCTGCCTCTTCGTCTTCAGTAAAAAGAACTAAATCTTCATAACGGTCTAAATTCGAGGTTTACATTCTTTGATAATAATGGAGTCAAATTGAAACTTCTCAGTAAATTTATCCTACGTTATGTTATTAAAACTTGCTTGTTTTTTTTCTTGTGTAGTCCCATAGTTAACTTTCATCGTCACAATCATCCACCCGCTTCATGCTGAACGCTTTACGATAGCAATTTGGATCGACTCATTGCCGACGGGTGGATTCATGCGAGTGCTTGTCGTCACAGGAGCGACACTGACCATCGTACGACATAAAGTAGCAGAAGTATTGCCAGAGTGAACGCCACTACGGAAGTTTGAACTTCCTTCCTTGTCAGCCGATAAGGATCTTATCCTGGAGTTAGTCCTAGAGTGAGCCAAGGTATACGATAGTGAGCGATAGTTTCCGAGAACATCGTCTTGGGTATAGGCCTATACGACGCAACAGTAGGCACTGGTCGACGCAAAATATTAACTGCTACTCAACAACAACTACTCCGTTATAACCCTAGCAATAGTTCCTGAACAATGACATTTGTAATGAGAGCTTAGATGCGAGTCCTGTACTAACCAGATGTAGGTCTCAGCCAATAGGAAGTATGACCACACGTCATTGCTAACTCCCTCGCTAGCGAATATCAAATACAGTCACTGCTAAACATTTTTAAAATCTCACTACAAAGATTAATTAATATAGGTAATCTTTATCGTAGACTGCGATGGGCAGGACATGTGGCATGAATGGGAAATGAAAGACGTGCATGGAAGCTTTTTGTAGGAAAACCAGAGGGAAAACGCCCAGTTGATAGACCAAGAATGAGGTGGGAGAATAACATTAACTATGATTTGAGGGAAGTAGATTATACAGGGGGATGATGGAAAACATTGGCTGAGGATGGGGATATATGGAGAGCTTATGTCCGCGCGACGACCATGAAACCTACGGGTTCGATAGTGTCAGTGAGTTAGTTAGTTAGGAGGCATTGTGTAAATAAAAAAATCACAACTGTTAAGTAATTAACTAAATACACATTCACATTGCATTATAATTTTAAGACTTGAGGCAGCAAGTGTACAAAATATTATAATTAAAGTCTACGGTTTTAAATCTAAAATCAACACATCCGCGTCTCACTATAATTCTCTATGGACTGTACATAGGAACTGTTTTGTTTGTTCACGCGGCAGACAGGGAATTCACAGATCAGCAGTCTGGATAGGCTCTCCCATTGGATTTACGGTCAAGGACATTGTTCAAAATCCCTTGCGCGACCTATAAGAAGGAAGTGATACCAGCTTGATCTGATACTTGGCTAGTGCGAGAGTGGAAGGACTACCATGACGAGACGTGTTGCTGGAGACCGGAAGAAATTTTTTAGCACAGCCAGGAGGAAGGTGCGCTACGAGAAGAATATCACCAACATTTCAGCATTCCTAGTATTGTCAATGCCGAATAGTGAAGAAGATCCAATATCAATCGAATATGTTGGAATATGATAAAGCTTTACTTAGATCGAGCAGGCGACTGACGAGTCAAAAAGATCGCTGAGATCGTTCTACATGCATCTATAAGTTACATCGATTCTAGAACAATCTGCCTCTCAGACATTCTATTCGAGAGGAGCCAGACTAGCGTTCGGATTATTCCTACCCTCGCATTTATAAGGAGAAGTGAATTATCTGACTAGTCAGTCAATCACGAGATTTGGTCGCTAGAGCCAGTGGTGTCCTAATTGTGGAAGTGCCCTAAGCGAGAAGACAAGAAAATGTTATACGTTGAAGACATCAGAGAGTGTGAAAAACTTAACTATAATATAAATAGTGCTGTAAGTAACTCTTATAGCTAAAAATTAGATTTGTTTACAGTGGAGTATTGGGAAAGGAATCAAGAAAATTTCGAAATTTTGTGTAAACATTTGTGAAATTTAATTAACGAAATTCATCTATTTTCTAGGCTGCCAACATCCTTCACAATATTATTAAAATATGCCCTAAACAATGCAGAGCCTATTGTTGACCTGGTCTAATATTAATAGCCTACTAAGCAACTAATAATAAAACTGAGAAAAATTATTTTAAAAATTGAAGTCATGCAAGTTGTATTAAATAATTTGCATACTGGACACTAGAGTAGTTTTGATACGTGCATAAGAGTGCTGAAAATTGTTGTTATCCAGGTAGCATCTTCATTGTGTATACCTTTAAATGTCAATAAATTTATATTTAAATAATGATACAGAAATTTTCCTGACATGTAATGAGAAGAGAGTTCCATTTTCTAGGCCTAGCCATAAACATTGTAAATGTTTCAGAGTGTAGACATTATTTTATTTTATTTTATTTTATTTTATTTTATTTTATCCCATATTTTGTCAGTGTTAGCTAATATTAGACCACATCGCATTGTGCTTTGTTCAGTCTATATTTTAATAATATTTTAAAATTGTAATGAGTATTTAATTGTATGATTTTATTATTCGCTGGTTGAGTGGAAGAGAAGACCTTATGGCCTTAACTCTGTCAGCTTAAATAAATCATTGTTGTTATTATTATTATTATTATTATTATTATTATTATTATTATTATTATTATTATTATTATTATTATTATTATTATTATTATTATTATTATTATTGTGATGATATAGCAAAAATTATTGCTGAAAAAAGACAAGCATTTAAACAATATATAACAACTGGGTTGTTGAATGACAAAATTAATTATCATCATAAAAGAGCTATTGCAAAACGAGAAATCAGAAGAAGACACAGAGAAAATTGGGACACTTTCGTCTCTAATCTAGAGAGAGATCTCACCAAACTTAACCCAAAAACTTACAAAGTTTTAAATAAGCTTAGCCAAGAGTATAAAGAGAGTGTAAAATTAAATTTGATTAATAAAACCACTTGGGTTACATATTTTCAAAATTTATGGTCCATCTCCCAGACTAATTTTGATTTACCCATATCTCAGAACGATGAATTTCTATATATCACTGAAGCAGAACTTGACACAGCTTTAGAGTCCTGTAAAGATAATACAGCACCTGGTGAGGATGGACTTCATATAGAATTGTTTAAATATTCTGACAAAACTCTTAAACAAAAATTTCTACACTTACTAAACAAAATAATCTTGGGAGAAGACCTACCTTCATCTTGGCAGAAAGCCATTATCATACCAATTTTAAAAAAAGTTAACCTCAAAGATTGTAATAATTATCGAGGCATTAGCCTTCTCAACAGTGGATATAAAGTTTTTACAAAAACTTTAGCTTCTAAATTACAAAAACACTATGAAAACTTATTAGAGGAAGAACAAAATGGATTTCGTAAGGGAAGATCCTGTACCGATGGTTATTTCACCTTAAAACTTCTTATCGAAAAGCACAAAGAATTCAATAAAGAACTACGTATAGCGTTTATAGATTTTATCAAAGCATTTGATCGAGTTGACAGACAAAAACTTTCAGATATCTTAACTGATGATGGAACACCAAATCAACTGATCCAAACAATTTTTAATCTGTATAAAAATAACATCATAGCAGTACAAATAGGCACAGAATTGTCAGATTGGAAACATATAAATTGCGGAGTCAGACAAGGATGCCATGTATCACCACTTCTATTTAATGTATACAGGGTGGACCGCTCGAATGGACCTAATTTCAATTGCTTGTTACTGGCAAACGGTTGAAGATAGAAACTTAAAACAACGTTCATATTACAGAAAAAGTCACCAAGTTTTGATATCCAGATCACCACATCTCTATATGAGCCCCAGCAGTCACTGTGACGATATCAAAGCGATGAACAATTTCTTGCCAAGTACGTTGGAGTATGTCTTCTGGAATGTTCTCAATAGCCTCTATGATGCGCTCACGAAGATCACGAAGGTCTTTGACTGGGGTGGTGTAAACTTTATCTTTGACATAGCCCCAGAGAAAGAAATCCAGTGGTGTTAAATCGGGAGATCTCGGGGGCCACGCGATTGGTCCTCCCCTACCAATCCAACGGCCAGGGAAAATGTTGTCCAAAGTCGTACGAACTTCATTGGACCAGTGGGGAGGAGCACCATCTTGCTGGAAAACGATGTTAGGCTGCAGTTGTTCAATTTGTGGAAAGAAGAACTGCTCCAGCATGTCAAGATATGTGGTACCACGAACAGTTTTCTCGGCGAAGAAAAACGGTCCAATGACCTTATTATGTGACAAACTGCACCAAACATTCATCTTCGGACTATCACGAACATGCTCTTGAATAGCGTGAGGATTCTCCGATCCCCAGATCCGCACATTATGCCGGTTTACCTTGCGTGACAAATGGAAAGTGGCTTCGTCCGAGAAGAAAATCTTGGTCATGAAGTCAGGATCAGCGCCGAGACGGTCCAGCATCGTATTGGCGAATTCCACTCGTTTCGGCATGTCATTCGGCTCCAGACGTTGCACTAACTGCACTTTATATGCGTGCAGTTTGAGGCGTTTGTGGACAATCCGTTGTAATGTCGATTTTGGTATTTGAAGTTCCCGCGAAGCTCTTCTTAATGACTTCCGGGGGCTTCGCTCAAATGCGGCTTGAACATTTGCTACCATTTCATCGGATGCTCTGCGACCACCACCATGCTTCTTCAACACAGATCCTGTAGCTAATAATGTATCACGCCACTTCTTTATGCTTCTAGCAGTTGGAGCATCACGGTTAAACACACGCCGCGGAACTCCCTTTGAACTCTAATGATTGATTTAAACTCCGCATACCACAAAACAGCTTGCGCTTTCATCTGCGGAGTCGCCATTTTCACAAACAATTAAATCTAAGAACGAGAAACGTATCTTTGTGCCATCTACCGACAGGATTCGAAACTTGGTGAGTTTTTCTGTACTATGAACGTTGTTTTAAGTTTCTATCTTCAACCGTTTGCCAGTAACAAGCAATTGAAATTAGGTCCATTCGAGCGGTCCACCCTGTACATTAATGCTATCATCAGACACTGGAGATTGACAGTTCATGGTAATATTCCTCTCTCAAGACACACAATTTTAGACACACTCTTATATGCAGATGATCAGGCTCTTTTCGGCAATAATGAAGATGAATTACAATATTCCACTCATCATCTTAATATAATAGCCCAACGATTTAACATGGAAATATCAACAACAAAATCTAAAGTTATGGCCTTTCAAGGGAAATTCCCAGTAAGAAGTAAAATTTGTATTCAGAATTCAATATTAGAGCAAGTTAATTCATTTAAATACTTACGATATAATCTAACTTATAATGAGGAATGTGATATATCCTTCAAAATACAAAACTATAATAAAGCTTTAAGAATTATCAACCAAGTTTTTAAATCATCAAAAGTGCAGAGACACACAAGAATGAAAATCTATAAAATTCTCGCTAGATCCATAATCTGTTATGGCAGTGAAGCTTGGACCATCAGAACTCAGGATGATCGTCATATTACAGCCACGGAGATGAAATTTCTGCGACGAACTGCAGGTTATAGCCTTCTAGACCACCAAAGAAATTCAACAATAGCCAGAGAGTTAAACATAGTACCTATATCTGAATACCTCCAAGAATATAGAAACAATTGGCTAGCCCATATTCAGCGCATGGATCGTCACAGAATACCAAAACAAATTCTTCACTACATTCCTCTAGGCAGAAGATCTGTGGGTCGACCTTTTCGGAGATGGCAGGAGACCGTAACGGGCCACTGGGCCTAATACTTGAAAGGACGATGATGATGATGATGATGATGAT
Source organism: Diploptera punctata (assembly GCA_030220185.1). Classification (NCBI taxonomy): domain Eukaryota; kingdom Metazoa; phylum Arthropoda; class Insecta; order Blattodea; family Blaberidae; genus Diploptera; species Diploptera punctata. The sequence goes on from JASPKZ010008002.1 coordinate 98,938, forward strand.
GATTATTATTATTATTATTATTATTATTATTATTATTATTATTATTATTATTATTATTATTATTATTATTATTATTATTATTATTATTATTATTGTTATATTACTATTAGAGAAACTTCGAGTAATGTGGACCCCTGTTTTGAATTTGTTTTCTTCTTTTAATTAAGAGGTTTGAATTTTAATTTCAGTGATTAATTAGGCCTATCATTAGTGTTATAACTATGAAATAGCATTGTTATTTTCTTCAAATGTGGAAAGACCTTCATAATTTATGAACTTTTTTACATTACAAGAAAGGTGCACTTTAACCTCTATATTCAGGTAAAGTGGACTCCAGAGTCCATCCTAGCCTTCAGACTATTTTAAGTTTTTTTACTCTATTCAAATTTATAGACAGGGCACAAATTAAGCTGAAAATATTTAAGGTTGATCGTAATTAAAAAGCGTTGGTATTTATTTAATATTTTGTCAAAATTGTCGTTGATTATAAAATTCACACGTCATTCATCTGCAGACAGCGACGCGACGGTATTTGGGTTTAGGTAAAATTACAAGGATATTAAATAAGATCAATTAGGCCTAATTGTATGGTTTTTTCATATAGCACCCTTATTGATTAAATATACATATTGGTGTAAAGTGGACCCAGGTTCACTTTAACCGCCTCGTGGAGGGTTACATTAACCGAATTCCTTTGAATCTTTAATTATTTATACAGCAGCCATGTCACATATTATAAATCCAAAGCCGTTAGTATATTGAAACACCATCCACATATATAATATATTTAGGAGTTTTTTCAACATTTCTAATATTAAATAGCAGAAATTTAAAATTAATGTTTGGCTTGAAAAACTTTTAAACGGTCGTTTTCATAAATATCACAAATAAACCCTTCTTTTCACAGAGAATAAAAGAAACTGGCCTTGAACACGTCAAAGTTGATGAGGGGAAGAAATTAAAATACAGTATTTACCCTTCCAGCGCAGCACCAATTAAAAAAGACATTTTGTATAATATACAAAATGTATTTATGTAGGCCTCAAACCGGAAGGTCCATATTACCCGAACTTCCTATACTGTTACTATTATTACGATTATTATTATTACTATTATCATTATTATTATTATTACTATTATTATTATTATTATTATCATTACTATCATTATTATTATTATTATTATTAATATTATTATTATTATTATTATTATTATTATGTCATACAGTGTGGTATCGAACATAATGAAGTCTTGAGATATTCTGCCTAAATTGTGATGAGCTGATAAATTTTGAAAATACTTACTCTTACTTACTCACTGGCACTATCGAACCCGTAGGTTCATGGCCGCGCGGACATAACCTTTCCATACATCCCTATCCTGAGCTAATGCTTTCCAATCATTTCCTGTATAATCTACTTCCCTCAAATCATAGTTAATGTTATTCTCCCACCTCATTCTTGGTCTACCAACTGGGCGTTTTCCCTCTGGTTTTCCTACAAGAAGCTTCCATGCACCTCTTTCATTCTCCATACGTGCAACATGTCCTGCCCATCTCAGTCTACGAGACTTAACTGTTCTTATTATATCTGGCTTCCCATAAAGACCATGTAGTTCATTGTTATGTAGTCTTCTCCATTCACCTGTCTGTTCATCTCTCTTTGGTCCAAAAAATTTCCTAAGTACTTTATTCTCAAATACTTGTAGCCTAATCTCCTTTCCTCCCTTAAAGTAAGAGTCCATGTTTCGCACCAATACAATATAACTGGTAGAATAATAGTTTTATATATTCTCAGTTTAACGTTTTTTGAAAGGAGTTGGGACATCAAGAGTCTCTGCAATGCATAATAGCACACATTTCCAGAATTGAGCCTATGTTTAATTTCTTTGTGCATCTCATTTCTATTTGTGATTATTGTTCCTAGGTATTTGAATTCAGACACTTCCTCAAAATCTCCCTCATTTGTCATTAGAAAATGCGTTGACAAATTACTCGTAGGCCTATTTGGTAAATAGGCCTATGTGCCCAGAATTTGTAATAGCAAGACAATGTAGAGTTCATCGTTCATTGAGACAATGCCGAGATAATGCTTGAAATGAATGAGTGGTTATAATATGGAGATTTATTAGGCCTGCATATAAATGCATGCATTATGAGCACGCTGCACTTAGATCAGTCAGTAGTATGTCGCGTGCAGCATTACAAGAGTCTCTACAAGTTTCTGTTTTAATTTATAATGTTCGGTTCTGCATAATAATCAGCGGATAATTATAATAAGTTATACAAAATGTATCTATGTAGGTCTCTATGCATTACAGGGTCTCTTGTCGTCCCAAATTCTCTCAGTAAACGTTAAACTGCAAATACGCATAAAACAGTTATTCTCCCACTTGTATATTGATGCAAAAAATTAACTCTTAACTGAGGGAGGAGAACACATTACAAGTAGGCCTAGGCTATTTGAGAATAAAGAACTTAGGACAATTTTTGGACCAAAGAGACAGGCGATTAGAAAAGACTGCATAACAGTGAGCTACATCATCGTTATAGGAAACCAAATATCCTAATAAGAACAGTTAAGTCTCGAGACTGCGATGGCAGGACATGTGGCACGAATGGGGAATGAAAGAGGGGCATGAAAAACCAGAGTGAAAACGCCCGTTTGATAGACCAAGAATGAGGTGAGAAAACATTAAACACGATTTGAGGAGAGTAGATTATACAGGCATGATTGTAAAACATTCAGGATAGGGATGTGTGGAGAGAATATGTCCGCGCGGTCATAAACCTACCGGTTCGTTAGTGTCAGTGAGTTAACTTAATTAGTTATGTATATACCCCATACGTCCCGCATGGGATACATAGGTGCTCCCTAGTGGGAGTTACTTAACCTGATCTTTTACTTATGTTTATTTACCTATAGATGTCCACGAGTGGCCGACAATATGAATAATAATTGCAGCAAAATTTGACTTGATGTGAATGGATTATATGTTGAATTCTTCAAGGCTGGATTTGTGGAGGGGGTCAAATCCGGTTGCTGCGAAATTTAATTGCTCAGAACGGGAATGAGACAAACACGAGAGGGGATGATATCCCTAACGGACTACATGCAATCCAGTGTTTCAATCGGGGAAAGGAGGAGGAGAGAGAGCGCGAGGGGAGAGAGAGAGAAGAGAGAGAGGAGAGCAGGAGAGAGAGGAGAGAGCGAGAGCAGAGGAGAGAAGGAGAGAGAGAGAGAGAGAGGAGAGAGAGAGAGGGAGAGAGGGAGGAGAGAGAGAGAGAAGAGAGCGAGGAAGAGGAGAGGAGAGAGAGAAAGAGAGAGAAAGAGAGAGAAAGAGAAAGAGACGAAAGGGAGTCAGAAAAAAAGAGAGA
>JASPKZ010008003.1:0-5000 GCA_030220185.1 Diploptera punctata
TTAGTTAGTTAGTTAGTTAGTTAGTTAGTTAGAGTTAGTTAGTTTGTTTGTTTGTAGTTAGTTAGTTAGTTAGTGAGTTATTGTAGTGTTAGTTAGTTAGTTAGTTAGTTAGTTAGTTAGTAGTAGTTAGTTAGTTAGTTAGTTAGTTAGTTAGTTAGTTAGTTAGTTAGTTAGTTAGTTAGTTAGTTAGTTAGTTAGTTAGTTAGTTAGTTAGTTAGTTAGTTGGTTAGTTAGTTGGCTAGTTAGTTGGTTAGTTAGTTAGTTAGTTAGTTAGTTAGTTAGTTAGTTAGTTAGTTAGTTAGTTAGTTAGTTAGTTAGTCAGTCAGACAGTCAGTCAGTCAGTCAGTCAGTCAGTCAGTCAGTCAATAGCTTCATTCCTTAGAAATTCTCTACAAGCGAGTAAAGCTGCAAGCAATTTGCTGACGCACGATTGAAGCACTCAGAGAATAACCTGGCATGAATGATATCTATGGCAGTGAAATTAATTAAAGAGTAGATGAAAAATGTAGGATGCAGGAATACTGCAGTGGTGGTATTGTATGACCACGTGGTTATAATAATTACATCATGTGTACATTATATTGCGCAGTGCAGTACACTCACTCTTATTGGATACAGTTCGCTTTGACCTCCAGAATTATCCGCCTTTACGTACAAAATGTCAGAGATTACTTACACCCACATCAAGGCAATTTCATTAGATAAACAACAAATCCCTCCGGAAGAAGGGGATTATGTTATCATAAGTAATGCCACGAGTGATTTCCAAATTATCGATAAATTCACGACTCACCAAGTGAGGACTGAATTTATGTAAACTATTTAACTCATGCCCCAAATGGGAGTCAATGACCAATCAGGTTTCAATGATTTTTTATTTACAACCAATCGCAGTCATGTTTCGCCTAGAATTTACCAACTAAAGTTTATCATAATAAAGAAAGGACCTCCTTTTTAACATTCTGAATAGGTCATAGTGTTATTTTGCAGTGACTGACTCACTAAGAAATACGGCTACCAGATTGTATATAGTACATGGATGTCAACACATACCGCATGTGGGAGTTAGTATAAAAAAATTGTAGCAATTGATTATACCAGCAAAAAAAGAAACCACTGTTTGCACTTTCTTAAATGTATTTTCCCCAGAAAAATATAATTGTCATATTTACATCATAGGACATCAGAAATGAATTAATAGGCTATACAGTTTGATGTGTTTCATTTTTTCTCCACTAGAGTGCATTCTTATAATATTGCTTTCCTTTGGCAATAAGTAATATGATCTGGTTGCAGTGACGAACAAAAGAAGCAAATGAAGCGTACCAATCGTTTCTCATTTGTTTTCAGACATCGCCGTTTACATTAAATATATATTTTAAAATAACTATATTTACATAATGATTTGTGAGAAAACAGCTTAATTTTATTCGTTAAATAGCCCTAACAAATGCCACCCATGATTTCCAAATTCTCTAGATAAATTTGGAAATCACTCGTGGCATTACTTATGATAAACAACAAATCCCTCTGAAACAAGGGGATTATTTTATCATAAGTAATGTCACGAGTGATTTCCAAATGTATCTAGAGAATTTGGAAATCAAGAGTGGCATTTGTTAGGACTATTTAACGAATAAAATTAAGCTGTTTACTCACAAATCATTATTTAAATATAGTTACCGGTATTTTAAAGTATTTATATATTTAATGTAAATAGAAGTTTGAAAAGAAATCAGAAATGTGAGGTTATGTATATTCACTACAAACTTGATCCCACTACAGGCCTCAGGAGGTCCTTGGGGTAGTAGGAGGTTAAGGCTACCACTTTTTCTTGACAATCGGTACTTAATGTCAGCCGGGTTGTCAGCCCTGCATGACAGCCGCCTTTACCCCAGAACAAGCGTCTGGTACTCGTTTCAGTTAGAGGCTGAGTCGACCCCAGGGCCATAGTGCCGCCAGAAGGTTTTGGTCAGTTGAAAAATCCTGACCCCACCGGGACTCGAACCCTTGACCTTCTGGCTTGTAGCTCAGTGCCTTAACCACTACGCTACGGCGTGCCCCATTGCATCTTGATCATATTATTTATTGCCACGAAGGATCGCAATGTTATAAGAATGCACCCTAGTGCAGAAACAAATGAAACACATCAAACTGTATATTACTATAATCAACATTAAATAAATAAATATCCTCAACTGGTGTCCAACTCATGGTCGGGTCGAGGGATGTGAGGAGATGAAGCCCCTAATTTATAGAGGTCTGTGAATGACAAGGGTGTTGGCCGACCACTTCTGACGAACCATCACAGGAGCAGATGAACGAAATGAATCGAAATAGTTGAGATGAGTATGGAGAAATGGTGGAATGAAATTGTGGTAGGCGAAAACGGGAGAGAAACCTACCCAAGCTCCGTTTCGTCCACCAAGAAACCCACATGAAGTGACCGAGACTCGATCTCTGCAACTTTATATATATATATATATATATATATATATATATATATATATCCAGTCCAGGCATTTATTTTTCTTATCATACCATATATATATATATATATATATATATATATATATATATAGCTATATATGGCTATATATTGGTTTTCCCCACAGACATTCAAATTCCTTAAAATGAAGTGAGAAGATAAGCTCAAAGTAACCTAAAATCACCATATTTACAATGTGAAATATACGATAATCATTACTCAGACAGAGTAGCCAACTTATCACAAAAAAATCCGCTAACAAACAAGTGAACGCTTAACTAATCTGGTGTATTAACTCGCCCATTTTCTCACTCGTAACTTACCAAAACTAAAGCAGTGGTCTCAAGATACAGTCGCTTCCTCGTACGCAGCGGGCTCTGGTTCGATCCATAACTAGTAGACGCCGAAAACTATCATAACCAAAATTTATATAGGCCTATATGTATACATATATATATCATCATGAACAAATTCGTTTTAGGCCATGTGGCCTGTACGGTAAACCTAGCGAAGATCGTCTTGATCTTTCCGCCGATTTTTTGGTCTTCCTTGGTCCCTATGTCCAGTTGGGGTATATTGAAATACCAATTTTGGAAGTCTATTTCTTGCCATTCTCCTCAGATGATTTTTCCATTCTTGTTGGTATCTTTGTATATCTTCATTTAAACTTGTTACTCCAAGTTTTCCTCTGATAATAGTGTTCCTTTGGTGATCCAGTCTATTAACTCCTAACAATGATCGTAAGAAGCGCATTTGGCTTACTTGAAGTTTATGAGAGTTTCTTTTATTTAAAATCCAAATTTCACTTCCATATTTTAGAGCAGCTTTTGATGTGATGTTATGTAATCTTAGTTTTGTCTCTGTCCTCATCTGTTTACCAAAATGTCTTCGTATTACCCCATTCATTTTATTATATTTTTGTAATTTTGAATCAATGTCACTCTTATACTCTGCAAATACACTTCCTAAGTAGCAGAAATCTGACACTTATATATATATATATATATGTGTGTGTGTGTGTGTGTGTGTGTGTGTGTGTGTGTGTGTGTGTGTGTGTGTGTGTGTGTGTGTGTGTGTGTGTGTGTGTGTGTGTGTGTGTGTGTGTGTGTGTGTGTGAGCGTGCGTGTGCGTGTGTGTGTATTACATGAAAAGAAATATTAATCCCTGAACTGCGATGAACCCAAAACTCTCTAACTATACGTTAACGCGATAACAATGGCAGCTACTCCATTCAGGTAATATAGGGAATACTAATTCATAAATTGTTATTTTACAGCTTTGTTTATGGATGGTCCGCAAATTTATTTCGTGTTTTCATCTTCGACGTTCCTAAGCTTCATTTTAAAACCAAAATTATCTCGAAATTCGGATGTCCACTTTCTGCGCCGTACCCAAATAAGTATACCGGTATGTGAAAGTCAAATAAAATATAATAGTTATATTACATTATTGACTTGAAATTTGTTTCATCTTTATAATGTAAAAGGACAGTTAATAAAAAATTAGAGAAATAAATTCAAATATCTAGGAACAATAATTGCAAACAGGAATGAGATAAAAAAAAACTCCTGGCACGACAGGCCTAGATGGCCCTTAGCCTACCAGCCGGCTGCTGGCCTCACATCCACATGTGTAAATCACAGAGATAGATGATTATCAGCCAGTGTTGGGGTGACATGTGGCCAGCATGTCGAGTCCCCCAGCTGTTATAGCTGGTTCTCTCAACCTGGAGCCGCTACTTATTGTAGCTACCCAAATGCCTCACGATGCTGGGTGGGCACCGATCCCAATACTGGCCGAAATACCATGAGAAAAAATTTTCCCCCATGGAGACTCGAACCAGCGCAAGTCCCGTAGCTTTGCGCCAAGGCTTCCTGTCTTAACCACTCGGCTACGGCGCGGGACAACAGGAATGAGATGCACAAACAAATTAAACATAGGCTGAATTCTGGAAATGCATGCTATTATGCATTACAGAGACTCTTGTCCTAACTTCTCTCAAAAAACGTTAAACTGAAAATCTATAAAAATGTTATTCTCCCAGTTATAGTATATGGATGTGAAACTTGAACTCTTACTTTAAGAAAAGAGAAAAGACTACGAGTATTCGAGAATAAAGTTATCAGGAAACTTTTTACACCAAAGAGAGATGAACAGACAGGCGAATGGAGGAGACTACATAACAATGAGCTAAATGATCTTTATGGGTAACCAGATATAATAAGAAGAGTTATATCTCGCAGACTGTGATGGGTAGAACATATGACACGAATGGGGAATGAAAGAGGGGCATGGAAGCTTATTTTAAGAAAATTAGAGGGCAAATGCCGAGTTGGAAGACCAAAAGTGAGTTTGGGAGAATAACATTAACCATGGGGAGTATTGGAAAACACTAACTCAGATTAGGAATATGTGGAGAGCTTATGTTCGCCCGGCCATGAACCTACGTTCGATAGTGCCAGTGAGTTAGTTTTTAATTAGTTTCTTCCACAACTTACCTTCCGCTACCAAG
>JASPKZ010008003.1:10000-164414 GCA_030220185.1 Diploptera punctata
TATTCTTGCCGATCTTCTTAAAAGAGTCCATTTTTGTGATTAATAAATGATTTATTTATGTGTTTTTGCTTCAATGTCGATGTGCTATCAAACATGAAGATTCTAAGACCTCAAAATATGGGAGAGCAAGACTGCTAATGACTTCAGTGTTAGATCCAGCACATTAGAAAACAACAAATGTTTTCTCAAAACAAGTCATTTTAACTGAGATAGTTGTTCCAGCAACCTCCTAAAGTACACGCGATCCTAATATTAAAATGTGATAAAAGTAGTATAATATATTTTGGTGCGGAAACTTAGCAATGGAAATTTTCCCAAAGGGACTGTCAACATAGTATGACAATCTGTTGAATATATGAGATAGCAGTCTGCTTTGGAATGTTGTTTACCATACAATTGTGTTTTCACCAACCTGCACACATGTTGTTTGTTATTCCTCTGGGAGTCACCGCAATATAATTTCAATTTATTCCTGTACAATCAACATTAAACCAAATATTTATTTCATTTCAAACACGTAACAAATTTCACTACAGGGCTTGCAGTTAAACTGCAGAGTCCAACTTGTGTAATAACTGAGTAAAATATAGGTCCGTCGCGCAGGAACTTGCGTAAATTGATCAAATTCTTCAGCAGTCGAAGTTACGGTCCGATTTTCCAGCTTTACGGAATATATAGTTCTTCTGTTAACCCTTAAATTGGAAAAACATAATCTAATTCCAACTTATTTAAATGTGTCGGACTGCAATGAAAACAAACAAAGCTTAACCTGAGTTATTGGTAGAGTCAGAATTTGTACTAACTAAAAGGTAAGATATCATTGCAGAGACTCTTGATGTCCCAACTCCTTTCAAAAAACGTTAAACTGAAAATATATAAAACTATTATTCTACCAGTTATATTATATGGGTGCGAAACATGGACTCTTACTTTAAGGGAGGAAAGGAGATTACAAGTATTTGAGAATAAAGTACTTAGGAAAAATTTTGGACCAAAGAGAGATGAACAGACCGGTGAATGGAGAGGACTACATAACAGTGAACTACATGGTATTTATGAGAAGCCAGATATAATAAGAACAGTTAAGTTTCGTAGACTGCGATGGGCAGGACATGTTGCACGCATGGGGAATGAGAGACTTGCATGGAAGCTTCTTGTAGGAAAGCCAGAAGGAAAACGCCCAGTTGGTAGACCAAGAATGAGGTGGGAGAATTACATGAACTATGATTTCATGGAAGTAGATTATACAGGGAATGATTGGAAAGCATTAGCTCAGGATAGGGATATATGGAGAGCTTATGTCCGTGCGGCCATGAACCTACGGGTTCGATAGTGCCATTGAGTAAGTAAGTAAGTAAAAGGTAAGATAGTTACATAGTAGAGGAACTTCTGGTAATTTGGACTCCTGTTTTGAATTTGTTGTTTTTCTACTTTTAATTAAGGGATTAAATTTTGTTTAATTACAGTGATTATCATTAGTATTGTAACTATGAAATAGCATAGTTATTTTATTCAAATATGGAAACTTCTTCAAAATTTATAAACTTTTTTTTACATTAAAAGAAAGGGATAAAGTCCCCCTTACCTGTTAGTATATTTTTAAGTTTATTTATTCTATTAATGTATACAGACAGGCACAGATTAATCTGAAAATATTTATGACTGATCATAATTAAAAAGCGTTGATATTTATTTAATGTTTTGAAAAATTATTGTTGTTTATAACATTCACACGTCATTCAACCGCAGAAAGCGACGGTCTTTGCGTTTAGTAAAATTACAAGGATATTAAATAAAATTAATTAAGTAATTTGAAGAGAAAAATTATACGCTCAGACCGGGACTTGAACCCGGGACCCTTGGTTCTCTAAACCAAGTGCTCTCCCTACCAACTGAGCTACCTGAGCAAGTACCGATCTAAACGCAAATCTTTCTCTATATACATTGTAATTCCCGTCCACCAAATGCTATGAAGCCATGCTTCTATCTTGCAAATGGCGGCTCCTTTATTAAGAAGACATATTTGGGAATTATACATTACAGCCAGTACGGCTTTTTCCATGTCTTCTTAATAAAGGAGCCGCCATTTGCAAGATAGAAGCATGGCTTCATAGCATTTGGTGGACGGGAATTACAATGTATATAGAGAAAGATTTGCGTTTAGATCGGTACTTGCTCAGGTAGCTCAGTTGGTAGAGCACTTGGTCTAGAGAACCAAGGGTCCCAGGTTCAAGTCCCGGTCTGAGCGTATAATTTTTCTCTTCAAATATGATTTATCCATCATTGAGATGTACGAAATCAATAATAATTAAGTAATTGTTGTTTACAGATAGCATCCTCATTGATAAAATATACGTATTTGTGTAAAGTGGACGCAAGTCCTCGTGGAGGGTCCACATTAACCGAATTCCTTTGCTATGTTTAATTATTTTATACAGCCACAATGTCACATAATATTAAACCAAACCCGTCAGTATATTAAAACAGCGTCTACTGTACATAAAATAATATATTTAGGAGTTTTTTCAACATTTGTAATATTCAGTAGCAGAAATTAAGAATTGATTCTTAGCTTGAAAAACGTTTAAATAAATATCACAAATAAATCCTTCGTCTCACAAAGAATAAAAGAAACTGGTCTTGAACCCGTCAAATTTGATGAGATAAAGAAGTTAAAATAGTTTCTCTTCCAGGGCAGCACCTTAAAGAACATACTATTAAGATTCACTCAAACAGAAGGGTCCACATTATCCGAACTACCCTATATAATAAGTTACACTTATAACTTCTTCTTCTTCTTCTTCTTCTTCTTCTTCTTCTTCTTCTTCTTCTTCACTTCACGGACTAGGCAAAAATTGCCTGTTCCGCCTCGCAGTTGTTCTGTCCATCTTTTCACTGGCCTTCCTACATTCCTTGAACCTCTTGGCTTGTAGTTGAATACTGCTCTTGGTAATCTTGTTACATTCATTCTTTCCACACGTGTTAAACATTTCTCTCTATATTCTCTGATTTCTCATTCAATGTATATATTTATTTATTTAACTCCGTTCTTATATATTCATTCTTTATCCGATCCAATCTTGTGCAGCCCTTTGTTCTTTATACTTATAACGGTATTTTGTTTTAGTTTCACACACGAATAGTTGATTATTTTACGAGCCTGAGAATTTCCAGACTCGGGACCCACGGCTAAATGTCCTTCCCGGAAGACTTGTCACTTGGATTTTTCCACTCAAAGAATCCACCGACCCGGCCGGGTTTGAATCCGCGACCCTCGCTACTAGAGGCAAGGATCATAACCACTAAACCACCGCAGCCGACTCTGATAAGTAAAGGGCCCAAAAGATATATTAAAGTGATTCTTTCCTGAAGAAACAGCTTGCATTTAGCCTGCCTTCGTATGGCTTTAACCATTGTACTCAGTATAAACAGGGCAAACCACGCTTTCAACTTTAAGCTCGGCATCATTATTTCCACGCTCCTAATCAAAATGTAAAACCACTTGGATATGTATACATGAATATTCAGAGGAGGAGGAGGTTGCAACTAATCAGGCTCTCTGCTGATACTCACCTCTTATTTCATTTACACTTTATTTTGGAAGCGAATATAATTAATTGTATCAGTACTTTTAAAATTCGTGGCAAAAAACTGTTGAAGTTTTGAAATAAAATATTGAAATCTTAAAATGAGTACCTGATACAACTCTCTTCCTCAACTAAAACAAACCTCTGTTAAAAACTTAGTCAAATAATTAGAAATGTGGGCCTTTTAGAATCCTAAATGGCATACGATTCAATTAAGAGGGAGAACTTATAGGATACTAGAAGTCCCGGCCACGCGTTGTGTGGCTAAGGTATGCGTTAAAAATTGTAATTAAGTTGTTGTCTTTCAGCCAGATTACTTAAAACTAATACTTACACACGAAATTAATAATATTGAAAATAAAATAAACACTGAACACACTTAAATTATGAAATAATCAATATTCGCGGTTGCAACAAAAAGCGCAGCCATCTGGATCTCTCTTTGTTAAATAATAAACCAATTACTTTACCAAATTACCTTACACCGCTATCTGTTAAAATCGTATGGAACTCACAGATAATTATAACTCTTTGATCAATAATAAACAAATAATTTACAATAAAAAAATAATGCGACTATAAATTTAGTTATAAACTACCATAAGTCTCAAGTTGGATCAAACTGTACACAGTGTGCAAAATTTTATGAAAATCGGTTCAGTAGTTTAGGATTTCATCGCGGACAAACAATGTGACACGCAATTTTTATATATTAAGATAGTATCCTGCTGGAGTTTGGAATTCATAGTTGGACTTATTTGAATGTGTCTAAATGGCACAAGATGTAGGTGCGTATACGCAAACAGTTTTCATATACTTTTGAAATGCACAGTAGTCTAAAGCAAGGAGATGTACTATCTCCTGTACTATTCAATTTTGGGGGATAGTTCACTTTAACTTATCTGATATATTTTCAAAGTCCTGTAGAACAACAGTGCGCATGCGCCAGAGTTTATAGAAGCAGCGATAACCCACCATCGAACCACATATCGATTATTATCGTTGTTTCGATTATTATCGTTTTTGTGTATTTAGACACATTTAAAATGTAACGAACCTAAAAGCTAACTAACTAACTCACACTTAACCTAATTCAATTACTCTAACCTAGGGTGGATCCCTTGAAGCGTCCTTTTTTTCACTCCTTAATAATCGCAACCATCGATATCCCACTGGTTCCAACTATATAATGTACTCTCTGGAGAAAATAGCAAGTTAGCATCACAATATGTGTAATTCAGTTATGCTTATTTACCTATAGATGCCAGCGAGTGATATGGGGTCAGCATATCGCCTCAGTCAGACACCTAGTGGGTAACTAAGATATGATGTTTTTATTATTGATTTAACACTTCTCACTGAAGGATAAATTATATTTGAAGAGAAAAATTTTCGCCTAGACCGAGACTCGAACCCGGGACCTTTGGCTTGCCGGGACAAATGCTCTACCAACTGAGCTACCGAGGCGAGTTGCGATCTAGAAGCAATGTTTTCTCTTATATACGTTGTAATTCCTTCGCGCCAAATCCTTTGAAACCTTTGCTTCTATATTTGCAAATGGCGGCTTCGTAGTTAAGAAGACTTTATTGGGAATTTAACACTATTTTATAAAGCCAATAGGGCTTCTATTGATGTTTTTTATTATTGGTTTAACACTTCTCACTGAAGGATACATTATTTTAGATTTTTATGTTTTTAGATTTTATTTATTTTTATTAATTATATTTGAAGAGAAAAATTTTCGACTAAATCGAGACTCCAACCCGGGACCTTTGGCTTGCCGGGCCAAATGCTCTACCAACTGAGCTACCGAGGCGAGTTGCGATCTAGACGCAAATTTTTCTCTTATATACATTGTAATAACGTAATTCGTATATACACGTTGTAATACGTATATATATTGGCCCGGCAAGCCAAAGGTCCCGGGTTCGAGTCTCGATCTAGGCGAAATATAACTAAGATATGACTTTGACGAATGGTGGATAAATTTGCACAGAGGTCTCTTTATTTACGAGCCTGAAAATCTTCAGACTCAAGATGCATGACTAAAAGTCCCTCCTGGAGGACTTGGCCCTTGAATTTTTCCATCTTAAAAATGCATCGACCCCGGCCGGGTTTGAACCCGCGTCCTTCCGAACTAAAGGCAAGGAACATAACCACTAGACTCATCATCATCATCATCTGCATTCATGGATTAGGTCTGTTGACCCGTTCCGACTTCAGTCCATCTCTTTCTAGGTCTGCCCACATCTCGGGAGCCTTTAGGTTTGTATTTTATTTGTTTTGTATATCTATCTTCATTCATTCTGTCTATGTGTTGCTTCCATTTTTGTCTATATGTATCTATTTTATCAGTTATTGCAAATATTTCAAGTTCCTGTCTTATTTCTGTGTTCTTGATTCTGTCTTCCTTAGTGCACCCTTTAACAGATCTCAAAAATTTCATTTCTGCCGCCGTTATCCTACTTAGATCCACTAGACTACCGCGGCTAACTAACTCACTCACTGGCACTATCGAACCCGTAGGTTCATAGCCGCGCGGACATAAGCTCTCTATACATCCATATTCTGAGCCAATGTCTTGCAATCATTCCCTGTATAATCTACTTCCCTCAAATCATAGTTTATGTTATTCTCCCACTTCATTCTTGGTCTACCAACTGTGGCCAACTAACTCAGTTATTGAGTAATTTAATTTATTCGTAATTACTTTAATGGGTTTTTGCGAAGAGAATATAAAGTGTGTCATACAGAGAACATAAATAATTTCTTCTTCATTATCAAGAAACTGCATTAAAATTGCATTAGGTGGTTTTGTATGATTTACTTTCTTGTGTTCATAATGCTTGTTCCTTCTAACTACCTACTGCTCGGGGTTCAACAATTTACTATGGCATTCGATAAGTAATGACAACACTACTGTAAATCAGCGATCCTAGTGGTGGCAATTGTAATCTTGTAGTTTGTTGTTGAGCAGTCTTCCTTGTATAAATCTACAGAGTGTTCCAAAATGATGGACGGGGTTTCAAAGTTCTTTAATTTCCCTTACATGATATATATATAAGAACAAAACTTACATGGGATTAAAGAGTTTTCATAACTTACTTTATAAGTACCTTTCGTTACACGGCACATATCTAGTCGATAGTCGAATTCCTCCCAAACATTGCATTGGTCAGCATATTTGGAGTAATGGATTCAACAGCGTCGGCCACGGTGGACTAGTGGTTGTGCTCCTTGCCTCTGGTCCCGAGGGTCACGGGTTCAAACCCGGCCGGGGTCGATGGATTTTTTAGGATGGAAAAATCCAAGGAGCAAGTCCTTCGGGAGGGACTTTAAGCCGTGGGTCCCGAGTCTGATGATTTTCAGACTCGTAAAAAATCCATAAACCTGAATGAAAAGGCCTCTAAGCAAAATGTACCGAATTTTCCCGTCCTAGTACTACCTTGGTTTCCTAGATGTCAGTATGAGGCGGAACGCTGACCTAGACCACTCAAATGACATCTATACGAAATAAGTGTAACAAAATTAGTATGGTTCAAATTCTTACCTGTAGGGGGAGAGCGCCTAAATCTCTGTTAAGGAAAAACATGGGCTTACAAGAATGCATGAATACTTCCAGGCTCAATTTCTTTGTGTTACTCAATAGTGTATGCAATTTATACATTTATATTTTCGTTTCTTATTTATTCTTGAACATGTTTTTATTGTTCCTCATACCGTCTAAAATGTATTTATTTTGTAATGAATATCTCTTTCCATATTGAAACTAATATCGCAGGCCATATAGTTGAAACTAAATACCTGTTCTATACTTTGGTTTCCTGTGCTTTGGTATACTTTGATTAGTTTCTTCTTCTTCTTCTTCTTCGCGGTTTACGCTTATTTACTAGCCTCTTCCGGCTCCAAATTGCTACTGTTTCCATCTTTTCTTTGGTCTTCCTAATATTCCTCTTCCTCGTGGTGAATAGCTGTATGCTGCTTTTGGTATTCTATTCTCAGTCATCCTTGCCAAGTGTTCTTTCCAGTTTGTTCTATATTTCTCCATTGTTGTGTTTAATTCCTCTACTTTTAGTTGTTGTCTTATTTCTGTGTTATGTTTTTTGTCTCTTCTTTGATATCCTGCTATTGGTCTGAGGAATCTCATTGCAGCAGCTTGCATTCTGGCAAACTGTTGTGTTGTCACTGTCCATGTTTCGGATCCATAAGTAATAATAGGCACTACCATTGTCTTGTATAATTTTATTAGAGAGTATTTCCTAGCTTTATTTTTCAAGGTTCTTTTTAGTGTTCCTGTTATATAATTAAACTTATTTATTTTGTTATTTATATCTGTTTCCGCTGTGTATGATATCTCGCAACCTGGGAAGTTATATCTTACCACTTGTTCTATTGGTTTATTTTCTAATATTATCTTTGTCCGAACTGGAAGAGCGCCCTTGAAGGCCATTGTTTTTTATTTTTGCGAGGATATTTTCATGTTGTATTTTTTTGATATTTCATTTAGTTTATATAGCATTCTTTGTAGTTTGTGCTCTGTTTTTTGCTATTAAAATCTGATCATCTGCAAAGGCTACTGTTTTTATTACTATATTTCCTAAGTTAATTCCCCCAGTCGTCATTTGCTTCCATGATCTTATCATGTCGAAATAAATGTTAAAAAGAGTACCAATAATAATAATAATAATAATAATAATAATAATAATAATAATAATAATGTAAAGTAATCCCACTACAGGCCTAGGGAGGCCCTTCGGGTAGTGGGAGGTTAAGGCTCCCACTTTTTCTAGACAATCGGCACTTGATGTCAGCCGGGTTGTCAGCCCTGCGTGACGGCCGCCTTTACCCCCAGAACAAGCGTCTGGTACTCATTTCCGTTAGAGGCTGAGTCGACCCCAGGGCCATAGTGCCGTCAGAAGGTTTGGGTCAGTTTAAAAATCCTGACCCCACCGGGACTTGAACCCTCGAACTTCCGACTTGTAGTGCAGTGCCTTAACCACTACGCTACAAATAATAATAATAATAATAATAATAATAATAATACTTTATTTGTTCTGGCAGAGTTAAGGCCATAAGGCCCTCTCTTCCACTCAACCATCACAAATACAAATAAATATTTGACAAATATAGATATACACTATACTAATTATAAACAGTTAAAGATACAATAATGTAGCAATGTAAATGTCATGTACAAACAACATTTTATAGGGTAATAACAATAATGATACGATAATAATAATAATAATAATTATAATAATAATATAAATATGATACATTATACGAGAAACACCAATTAATATATATATATATATATATATATACCTTACACTGTCCACCGCTGTGCTCTCGAGGTAGCGTGCTGCCTTGTCACGCAGCGGGCCCGGGTTCCATCCCCGGTCGGGGCAGTTTTTCTGGGTTTTTCTGTAAGACAAATGTCAGGAAAACTTTAAGGCCCAAACGGTCCCCGAAATCATATGGCCATCATCATCATCCTTATCATTACCATTATCATCATCATCATCCTTCACAGGTGTGGAAAGTAACGGGAAGCTACAACACTACAAGTCGGAAGTTCGAGGGTTCAAGTCCCGGTGGGGTCAGGATTTTTAAACTGACCCAAACCTTCTGACGGCACTATGGTCCTGGGGGTCGACTCAGCCTCTAACGGAAATGAGTACCAGACGCTTGTTCTGGGGGTAAAGGCGGCCGTCACGCAGGGCTGACAACCCGGCTGACATCAAGTGCCGATTGTCTAGAAAAAGTGGGAGCCTTAACCTCCCACTACCCGAAGGGCCTCCCTAGGCATGTAGTGGGATTACTTTACTTTACATTATTATTATTATTATTATTATTATTATTATTATTATTATCATCATCATCATCATTATTACGTAGTGGGATTACTTTACTTTACATTATTATTACCTACGCAATTCCCTAGTAAAGCTGAAAGCATAGCATGAAAATGTTATGATTGCAGTGAAGGACCTGACTTCGGACAGAATTACTATGGATACCTTACACTGGATAATACTACACGTATACAAAGTTTCAAGTCAATCCAATGTTTCCAAGTGGGTGAAAATCGCGTTGAAAGATTCCGTTACATTGATACAAAAACACTTTTTTTGATTTTCTGATGATTATGGCCAGGATTTTAGAAAATAAATATGAAAGTATTGTATTGTCACGGGTCCTCTACAAGTATACAAAGTTTCAGTCGATCCAATGATTTTAAGTGGGTGAAAATCGCGTTGAAAGATTCCGTTACATAGATAGATAGATACAGGTCAAGCTAATACAAAGCGTGTAAAAAAGAGTGGTTGATAGTGGACAATTTGGTTAGTTGATGTTGATATTATTAGGTTCTGTTGACGGAAAACTTAGAGGTGGGTGAAAGAAGTGAGGTGGTTGAATATTTCAGACAGGCACGTCTTAGGATGCTGAATGAAGAGGGAGGCCTCGGATGATGGTACGCTCGACGGTGCATGTCCGCGGGCGGCACAACTACCGACAGTTGACAAAGCAGGTTTACTCCCAGAAACACTTGTCACTACCCGTTACAAATAACACGATGCTAAATAAGTCATAAAGCAAACTCACACAATGTTGGCAAACACAACACGACACACCCAAATACAATACTAACATTCTGCATAACAGCTGAACAGCCAAAAGCGACTCGCACTTTACCGAGTAACAATAATAGACCGTGTCCACAAATGATGTTTCATTATTAGGCGTTAGCGAGGAGATATTAAGGACCAAAACACATAGCCTACTCTATTTAGAAACACAAAAAATTAGGAATGGAATTAACATTAACAACTGTTATGTAGTTTTCTACATTCACCTGCCATCTCTCCTTGGTAAAACATTTTCCTAACAACTTTATTCTCAAATAATCCTAATCTTCTTTCTTTAAGGGAGTATTTGAGAATAAAGTTCTTAGGAAATTTTTTGGACCAAAGAGAGATGAACAAGCAGGTGAATGGAGAAGACTACATAACAATGAATTTCATGGTCTTTATAGGAAGATACATATAATGAGAACAGTTAAGTCTCGTAGACTGCGATGGGCAGGACATGTGGCACGAATGGAGAATGAAAGAGGGGCATAGAAGTTTCTTGTAGGAAAACCAGAGAGAAAACGCCTTACACTCTTACTTTAAGGGAGGAGAAAAGAATATAAGTATATGTAAATAAAGTTTAATTCTAGGCTTTCACAGCCGACGTCTTGATCCCTGTTTAGTTCGTCTTCCGGGCTTAATCCATTCGCTTCAGAAGACGAGGTACACTCGCATAACTATGCCTGTTATATGTTTTGGATATTTTGTACATCCCTTGGCAGAGTAATCTTTTGTTAACATTTATGAATATTAGAGAATTGTCTTTTGACCTTCACCCTTATTGAGATCTCAAGTACCATTACCTTTTGTTTGTTTTGAATGCCTGAAATTAGACAATATAATTTAAAGCCATTTAAATCCGGTTTCTGGGGAAATACATTGAACATTTAAACCTGAAGTCAATGGGTTAATGACCGTGGTCCGGTTTTGTTGTAACTCAACTTTCGTCTCCTCTGCTTTAGACCTCGTCAGGAGATATTGCGTGCTCTCTGAGAAATCCTCAACAATCTGCTGCAGAGTGGACGAAACGTTGAGTTTCAAGTAAACCACACCACGGTCACTAAGCACGGAAGACGAACCAAACAGGGATAAAGATAAAGTTATTAGGAAAAAGCCTACAATTTTAGTAGGAAATATTCTTGTCCAAAGAGAGATGAACAGACAGGTAAATGGGGAAGACTTCATAACAGTAAGCTGGATGGTCTTTATACGAAACCAGATACAATAAGAATAGCTAAATCTCATAGACTGCAATGGACAGGACATGTAGTACGAATGGATTATGGAAGAGAGGCATGGAAACTGCTTTTAGGAAATCAAGAGGGATTGCGTCTTGTAGGTGGACCAGGAATGTGGTGGGAAAATAACATTAACCATGATTTGTGGGAAGAGATTATACACCAAATGATTGGAAAACATTAGTTCAATTAAGGGATATATGGAGAGCTTATATCCTCGCAGCCATGACCCTAGGTGTTCGATAGTGCTAGTGAATTAGTTTGCCATTATCTTATGTAAATAGTTTCTGTATTTTTCGCTGTTAAAATGAATGAGAAGTCCTTATGGCCAGTTTTAATTATTATTATTATTATTATTATTATTATTATTATCAGTATTATTATTTTACACTTCACGGGCTAGGCAAAATGCCTATTCTGCCTCACAGTTGATCTGTCCATCTATTCACTGGCCTTCCTACATTCCTTGAACCTCTTGGCTTGTAGTTAAATGCTGCTTTTGGTAATCTTGTTACGTTCATTCTTTCTACATGTCTAAATCATTTTTCTCTATATCCTTTGATTTTACCATTCAATGGATATATATTTAACTCCGTTCTTACATCTTCATTCTTTATCCGATCCATTCTTGTGCAGCCTTTTGTTCTTCTAAGGAAGTTCATCTCTACGCTTTGTATTCTACTTTGTAATTTTTTGGTCATTACTCAAATTTCACTCCCATAAAGTAATGCAGGAACTGCCAATGTTTTATAAAACTTCAATCTTTGTCATAACTGAAACAAAAAAGAAACTTAAAGGGACTAAAGAATTATATTATTATTATTATTATTATTATTATTATTATTATTATTATTATTATTATTATTATTATTATTATTATTATGTTGGACGCAGTGGTCTAGTGGATACATTCCTTGTCACTAGATCTGAGGATCACTGGTTCAAACCCGGTCGGGGTCGATGAACTTTCAGGATGGAAAAATCCAAGGGACAAGTTCTCCGGGAGGAACTTTAGGCTGTGGGTCCCTGGTCTGAAGGTTTTCAGACTCGTAAAAGAACCAGAAGCCTGAATAAAGAGACATTTGTGCAAAATTTAACCGACCGTTATCCATCAAAGTAATGCCTTAGTTGGTTACTAAAAGCACCTTTGAGGCGATGTGCTAACCACATGTCACTCGTTGACGTCTGTAGGAATAAGGGTAACTGAATTAATTTGGTTAAACACTCCCGACAAATAACACCCTAATCCACGCGGGGAAGTTCAGGGCATATACATAGAGTTAATTATTAGTATTATTATTTTTTTATTTTGATTGCGGATGAGCCCATGTAGGACTACGCAAAGTACTTAGAGGCGTTTCCTTTGGGCCCAAATTTCTTTCATTCTTTTGCTATGAGCTTGTTTTCTATCATCTGTCCAAGTTCCAATTTTTTTCTTCGGTTTGTCCTCTTGGCCAACTTGCCACTTATTCACCTTAATTCTAAATATATCTCTGTTTGGGATATCTTCTTTAGTAATTCCTGCCAATTTTAAGTCCTTTTTGACTTCATCAATCCACTTCATAGTATCCACTGGAGCTTTACTTCTGTTTTCGTAGAATTCCATTATCTGTTTTGTAAGCCTATTTGAGTTCATTCGTTTAATATGGCCATAAAATTTTAACCTTCGTTTTCTAATATCACTATGAATGTCTGTATATATATTGTTATCTCCTTTTTACTTCTAAGTCTAAATGCTTCACCTATGACTTGTGGACCTAACACTTGTCTTATAATTTTACTTTTTTTTTCACTATATTTTCGTTATCTTTTTTTCTGTTCAAAATTAATGTTTCTGCTCCGTAGAGACACTCTGATTTAATTACAGTGTTATAGTGTTGTAATTTTGTATGTAAAGATATGCATTTTTTATTATAAGTGTTGTGAGTAAGCCGAAATGCTGTTTCCATTTTTTGGCATCTACTTTTATTGGCTTCAGTTTCAATTCCATTTTGCTGAATTATTTCACCAAGATATTTAAATTGTGAAACTCGTTTAATTTTTCCATATTTGGTTTCCAGGTATTTTGGTGCTTGTTTATTGCATGAAATATATTCCGTTTTTTTCAAAAGAAATCTGCAGACCAACTTTCTCTGCAATGTCATTTAATAATTCAATCTGTTTTTGTGCTGTTACAACGTCACGGGTTAAGATTGCTAGATCATCAGCATATGCTAGGCAATCAATCTTCAATTTTCCTCTTCCTAATACGATTGGTTGATTTATTATTATTATTATTATTATATTATTATTATTATTATTATTATTATTATTATTATTATTATTATTATTATTATTACATTACTACTATAAACGAAGAATAGAAACGTCAGAAATGAGGTTTCTGAGGAGTGTAGCTGGCTATACAATAATGGATCAAAGGCGAACCCTGAGGATATACGAAGAGAACTGAATATATTCAAACTATTAGATAGAATTACACAATACAGAGATGAATGGATGGACCACATCAATAGAATGGATAACAATAGAATTCAGAAACAGATTCTGCATTACAAACCACTAGGACGAAGAAATGTTGGAAGACCCATTAAAAGGTGGATAGACCAATTTTAACATGAGATCAAAACAGACCAGCAGGTCTAATCCTTCATGCTGATGCTGATTATTTTTATTGTTGTTATTATTATTATTATTATTAGAGTAGTAGTAGTAGTAGTAGTAGTAGTAGTAGTAGTAGTAGTAGTAGTAGTAGTAGTGTAGTAGTAGTAGTAGTAGTAGTAGTAGTAGTAGTAGTAGTAGTAGTAGTAGTATTATATATTCTATTCCAATACCAAAGAAGACCCGTGATTGGAAAGATAATGAAAGAAGTAGAAGAGGCAGACCTAGAGAACTATGGATAGACGATGTGAGGAGAAATATGGAAGCTAGAGATTTGAAGGAAGAAGATGATTTAAACAGAAACCTCTCGTGACAAATCACTTTGGTTTCAAGGAGAACCATTGTAGTGTGGAATATTCCTAATAAAAATGTATTATTATTATTATTATTATTATTATTATTATTATTATTATCATCATCATCATCATTATTATTATTATTATTATTATTATTATTATTATTAATATTATTATTATTATTATTGTCCACCGCTGTGGACTCGAGGTAGCGTGCTGCCTTGTCACGCAGCGGGCCCGGGTTCGATCTCCGGTCGGGGCAGTTTTTCTGGGTCAGGTTTTTCATCGGGGTTTTTCCTCACCTATAAGACAAATGTCAGGAAAACTTTAAGGCCCAAACGGTCCCCGAAATCATATGTGCATCATCATCATCACCTTTATCATTATCATCATCATCATCATCCTTCACCGGTGTGGAAAGCAGCGGTAAACCACTACACCTACAATTCCCTAGTATGAAAATGCTATGATTGCAGTGAAGGACCTGCCTTCAGGCAGAATTAATATGGATGGATTATTATTATTATTATTATTATTATTATTATTATTATTATTATTATTATTAGTATTATTATTATTATTATTATTATTGTTGTTGTTGTTGTTGTTGTTGTTGTTGTTGTTGTTGTTGTTGTTGTTGTTGTTGTTGTTGTTGTTGTTGTTGTTGTTGTTGTTGTTGTTGTTGTTGTTGTTGTTGTTGTTGTTGTTGTTGTTGTTGTTGTTGTTGTTGTTGTTGTTGTTGTTGTTATTGTTGTTGAAAATAAACTACATTAACGCCATCTCTCCACCCAACGCGGAACTCGAAGAATAAACAGTACAGTGTTACATGGATATTTCCAAATACCTAATATCTCTGTGTTAGCAAATTTAAATTACAGATCGAAGGAGACAGTGCATGAGCTGATGGCCACCACCACAAGCCACAGTTAATGTTAATTATCAACTGTCACACATCTCTCTGTAGAGACGTCACCCCTCGGGGATAATCCTGTATACATACATGGTTACGTTGGCTATTGCATCTGATAGCTACATCAATTTGCAATGGATTAAATTGTATAAAAACAAAATCATATGACCCAAATGCACACACTACTGAGTAACACTAAGATATTGGGACTGGAAGTAAATATCAATCTTCTTTTTCTTCTTCTTCTTCACGGTTTAGGCTTATTTACTAGCCTGTTCCGGCTCCAAATTGCTGCTGTTTGTATTCTATTCTTAGTCATCCTTGCCAAGTGTTCTTTCCAGTTTGTTCTATATTTTTCTATTGTTGTGTTTAATTCCTCTACTTTTAGTTGTTGTCTTATTTCTGTGTTATGTTTTTTGTCTGTTCTTTAATATCCTGTTATTGGTCTGAGGAATCTCATTTCAGCAGCTTGTATTCTGGCTGATTATTGTGTTGTCACTGTCCATGTTTCGGATCCATAAATATATGATCACACATATAAATACTTTATATAATGGAAATGTACAGCTAATGACAAATGAGGAAGTGGTTGCATACAAATACCTAGGAACAATAACTACAAACAGGAATGAGATGTACAAGGAATTTAAACATAGGCTCAATTCTGGAAATGCGTGCTATTATGCATTGCAGAGACTCTTGACGTCCCAACTCCTTTCAAAAAACGTTAAACTGAAAATATATAAAACTATTATTCTACCAATTATATTATATGGGTGCGAAACATGGACTCTTACTTTAAGGGAGGAAAGGAGATTACGAGTATTTGAGAATAAAGTACTTAGGAAAATTGTTGGACAAAAGAGAGATGAACAGACAGGTGAATGGAGAAGACTTGCATAACAATGAATTACATGGCCTTTATAGGAAGCCAGATATAATGAGAACAGACTAAGACATTCGCTCAGGGTAAGGATGTATGGAGAGCTAATGTCAGTGGGCGATGGACATATGAGTTGGATAATGACAGTGAGTTAGTTAATTATGGAATAATTGAAATAAAATTATCCAAGGAGCAACAAGACAAACTAAAAAGGAAAACAAACAAAAAAATACAGGTATTTTATATACTTAGAGCAATGGCGCCCAGGATTGAAAGTTCAGCTTCTTACATTTCGGGGTTGCCATCCTTAATAAATGTACTGTAATATTACATGTTACAAACCGCGTGCGGGAAGTAAAACCACTTCCATTGATGTATACTTAAAGTGATCCCACTACGGGCCTCGGGAGGCCCTTGGGGTAGTAGGAGGTTAAGGCTCCAACTTTTTCTAGACAATCTGCACTTGATGTCAGCCGGGTTGTCAGCTCTGCGTGACGGCCGCCCTTACCCCAGAACAAGCGTTTGGTACTAATTTCAGTTAGAGGCTGAGTCGACCCCAGGGCCATAGTGCCGCCAGAAGGTTTTGGTCAGTTTAAAAATCCTGACCGCACCGGGACTTGAACCCTCGACCTTCCGACTTGTAGCGCAGTGCCTTAACCACTACGCCCATTGATGTATACTACGTACAATATATATATATATATATATATATATATATATATCCAAAAGGTAGTGTTAATATACATTATACGAAACAAATCACTGCATTTTAAATGAACTGAACTTTATTTGAAACAATATAAAACAATAAATACGTACTTGCCGCCATTTTATGACTGGTGTCACGGCCTGCTGTAGTATCAACTAATAAACATTGCCCACACTGTTAACGTTAGTCAGTTGTTCATAATGAACGCAAATATTTCCAACAAAGACATTATTACACTTTACTCCTGGCGCGACAGGCCTAAAAGGCCCTTAGCCTACCTACCGGCTGCTGGTCTCACATCCACATGGTCAATCACAGAGGTAGACGATCATCAAGCGAGTGTACGGGTGACATGTGGTCAGCATGTCGAGTCCCCCAGCCGTTATAGCTGGTTTTCTCAACTGGAGCCGCTACTTATTGTAGCTACCCAAATGCCTCACGATGCTGGGTGGGCACCGATCCCATACTGGCCGAAATATCATGAGAAAATTTCTTTCCCCATAGGGATTCGTATTATTTATTATTTTGAAGCGTGGACTATAAGGACGAGAGATGAAAGCAGACTAACAGCTTGTGAGATGAGATTCATGCGCCGAACAGCTGGCTACACCAAATGGAATCGAAAGAAAAATGTAGAAATCCTTCAAGAACTTAATGTGTCACC
This sequence comes from Diploptera punctata, assembly GCA_030220185.1. Taxonomy (NCBI): domain Eukaryota; kingdom Metazoa; phylum Arthropoda; class Insecta; order Blattodea; family Blaberidae; genus Diploptera; species Diploptera punctata. Next base: position 27,581 of record JASPKZ010008003.1, read on the forward strand.
AATACTGGACTACATCTCCAGATATCAGCTAAACTGGAAGGAACATGTCTCAAGAATGGCTAGATCCAGGATCCCCAAGGCAATAATGAACTACTGTCCAAATGGGAAACGGTCACTTGGTCGACCTATGAAAAGATGGCACGAAAACCGCTTTCTCAGGCCGTAACAGTTCTTCTAGGACTAATACCTGGCAGGATGATGATGATGACGATGAAAACACCTTCGCACAAAAAATAATGTACAACTCACGTTTGTGAAGCGTTTTACAGAATCTCGGAAATTAAAAACCTTGCTATCTCTCGGTTTTTAAACATATCCTCGCTTCTGTAAAAAAACATTTCCCAACCTCGCATTGTAATATACGTACTATTTACTCATATTTTTGCTTAGAAGCTATTTTTACCTCTTTCACAAGTGATTCTTCTTTAGGGAAAGTTTAGAAGAAGACAATTTACTTCAACGACTAAAATGTAAGTAAGATTTGCGTCTAACGAAAATTGTATATGATTTTGTGTGTAATTCACGCGGAAGGGAGGATTTCCAGAAGTTTATGAAGTACATTAAGGGCTAAGAACCATGAAACTGACACTAATTAAACACTGCTTTAAGACTCACGCCTGCGGTAATTTTTCTTCAAAACGTCTGCACTGGCACATAAATTGCAATGTCACTAAACAAGAGGTACAGCGCACGTGACGGTGCAGTCTACCCTCAAGGGGAAATGTAGCACCTGCAATATCCAACCTACCTACTGGGTGTTCAGTTCTATTCTACATTATTGCAAGACAGGTTTAATGTGTCCTTGTCTTGGAATACGCGTGGCTAGAGCGCCCTGCTGTCCCGACTGAGATCCTAGGTTCGAATCCTAGCCGTTCCGAAGTGGTATTGATGGTGGGGTATGCCGGGATATTTCAGAGTTTTTCTCAGGCTTCTCCCGTTTCCCGATTTCAAACATTCCTCATTCTCACTTCCTCCCTTTCATGTAATTTCATTTCTGATTCCTTTTTTATGTCTCACTTCGCCCCATTTCATGTTAGAAAAACAATTTGGTCGGAATGGACATGTGTTGAAATAGTATATTGCGATACAAGTGAGGTAAACACTGGTTAATAATTGAGAAAAAGTTTGAAAAAAACGAGGCGCTTGCGCCGAGTTTTTTTAATTTTCGAGATCTGTTGCGTGCTTACCTCACGTGTATTGCATACTATTTTTTGGTCGATGTGACTAATTTTGATTAAATATAGTAATAAATTAATTAAAATATTGGTTGGATGTAAATGACTTCTATGAGAAAGAAATATTTGGTGATTGTTGCTATGTAGCTTTCATTTGTTTTATTATAAGCAAGGGTTGTTGGCTGTGGAGACATTTTTATATGTAGTACCGTGATTAGAATATATTTGATAATTTTATTATGGAAGGAGTCATGGTAGATGATAGAGAAATTGAAGAAGCATGGAGAGTGGGATGTTCTGCATTAATTCCGGGAAAATTCTAAAGAAAAGTACGAGTTAGTGGTACAAAACATTCAAGAAATGTTTATTTCTATTACTTACCGAACGGTCAGCTTTTGAGTCCAATAGCACCATTGCGATTTCCTTAACTTGTTTGCAATACGCACCAGGCTTAGTTGTGGGGAACGTTGAACTTACTTCCAGTACAACAATAGTGGTAAGTATAAGAAATTATCACACATTGTTCAGAATATTAAAATGGAGGAACTTCTCTGTCACAAAAGCAGGAGCTCCATAAAGTGAATTCGACACAAAAGAGCGAGGTGAAATATGACTGGCATTGGTTGTAAAACCACATTCATTGAAACGTGGGATTGGTCCATTGATTACCATTTGGGGCATGAGTTAAATAGTCCATTATTATGATCTCTCACTCGTGTAAAAAAATCACACTCCAGCGATTGAAAATCGAAAAAACGGGTTCCCGGAAAATAAACCCTCGAGAAAATTCCAGCATTACAAATTCTAAACATATTTTAATCGTAAAGAACAACTGGTACTTCAGGTACTATTTTTATATCCTTTCAATATATACATCAATCTCATGGTGTTCAATATTTTGGCGCGTATTCGCAAATTTGACCAGGTTACACCCGCCCCGGAACAATTATCTGGTTTCGTCTAAGAGATCGTAGAACGTCCCCATTCCCTATCCCTTCTCTATAAAATACTTCACACATAATCATCCACATATCATTTATCACGACGCCGCTTCATCAGACTATCCACGACCACATAATCTTGACACTCACGATCCCATCAGCACATTGTCCTTTAAGCACCCACCGCATCACAACACTGTTAATATTATTCATTATCTTTTACGGGGTCACTTACCAAACTGGAATTCCTCCCCACCCTATGTCAGAGACTGTCAAACTACAACATCCTTACAAAAACAAACTAAAGAATTATTAAATAACAAAACTGACTTATACACCTCACTGATAGTATTCGTTTAGCAATATTAAATAAATTAAATATTTATGTAATAATATTAAAGAAGAACAAATTATTAATATTGTTTCCATTTTAAAGATTGTATACATCGTAAAATTAGTTTTTCTATATCTCATTATTTTCCTGTTGTTTATATACACTAGACAGGACAATTTAATATGTCTTGCTTGTATACATTTTATTATTAGTTTTAGTCCGAATTTTAACTAATATTAACTGGTTGTATTATAGATCGTAATATGTATATTAGATTTATCGTTTGATCAAATGTTTACTTAGTTTTAATATTAGAGTTAATTAAGATTCTTATATTCTTATGTAATATATGCTTTGTCCTGGTGAGTGGAAGAGAAGGCCACATGGCCTTAAACTCCACAAGACATAAAATAAATCTTAAATCTTAAAAAAAAAAAAAAAAAAATATTAAAGTGATACATATAGACATTTCTAATTTATATTTGGATGATTAATTATTCATTCATTCATTTCATTTTGAGAATTTTCCTCATCACTGAGGGTTTTTCGAATCAATCATAGCAATTAAAATGAATTTAAAAATAATACGTAAATAACTACGGACTTATAGGCTATCAGTTTGTAACAAGCATTCACAAATTTCTCTAAATTATCGTTCTCTGTTCTCTGTGTCTTCATCCGTTACACCAAATTTCGTCATTGAATTCTGAATGTTATTCTTCCAGGTTGTTCAAGCTCTTCCTTTCTGCTCCTTCTTTCAATTTTCCATGCATATACAGCTTTGGTAGTCTTCCATTCTGCATTCTTTTTACGTGTCCATACCATGTTAGCCTTCTGTGTTCAATCTCATCCATTAATACTTCTTTCTGCATTTATCCATTTTCTAATTTCTGTATTTCTAATTCTTTCCAGTCGAGATTTTCTAGCAGCTCTTCTCCAAAAATGCATTTATAATAGGAAGAAGCGCGCACAAATGTGCATTAGATTATGTCTCTGCTGTAAGCCAGCAACGATTTTGTTCTCTTTAAACAGACATTGAAATATCTTTCACACGGTCTATCACAGAGCTTACACACCAGTCCATTGAAGGATCATGATAGTTTGAAATTTTGCAGAGTTTGTGATGATATCCATGCACTGCCAGTCTTAATATTGCACTGCGTATCTTGTTGTTTGGTCCAGTCCAGCGTCGATTGATTATTGCATCTGTTGCATAAAAATCTTCCGGTATTTTTTTTCTCTTCTTTTGTCTTATCTCCTTCATTGTAATTTCCTGTTTAGTAGCTAAAGGGGACCCTTTAAAAATCCATTTCAACTGCAGTTATTGTGACATGTTGTGTAATTGTCCAAACTTCCGATCCATATAACATAATACTTTCTAGTGTGGATTTATAAATTAGTTGTTTTGTTCTGTTAATGATGTTTTTACTCCATTGTATCGAGTTTAACATTCCTATGGTTTTTCTTCCATTGCTAATCGTTTTTGCTATTTATTTATTTGATGTTCCATCTTTCTCTATAATTGATCTCAAATAACAAAAAATTATTAATCAAAAATAAATTTACAGGCGTATTTGAGCGACGAAAGAAAACCAACAAAACCAGCGGGCTACTCTACATTCAACTCGTGGTCTTAATGTATTTAGAAAGTTTCTTTTTTACATAAAAGCACATTCCAGAGACTTCGCCACCTCCACTGTATTCACAAATTCCATTTTATCCTTCTGTTTTAGCCTCTAAAAAAGTTTTTCTGAGAAGATTATATGTTAATTAAATAAAAATAAAACGTAGTTTTATTTGATTTTCATATTTATAAAGAACACATGAGAGCATATAACAGAAATTTAGAAAATTCAGAATATGCTAACCACCTATTCCAATTTAATCATTGTTTCGATCCAAATTTTGAAATTTTACATATTTGTGATAAGGGTAAGAAGTTAGATCTTTTGGAGGCTGTAGAAATTAATAAATTTAAAAGTAGTAAAAAACTGTTAAATTCTCAACTTGATTTGAATGAATCCCCTTTGTTAAATTTAAAAATTTAAATAAATATTGTTGTATTGTTGCTTAGATCAGTTGGAACACAATTCATAATTTGTTAACATGTCTGAAGAAAGTACAGTGTACCGAAACAGCTGTCACTGAATTATATAATAAATATGAAAATCAAATATAACTACGTTTTATTTTTATTTAATTAATAAACATGGATTTTCATCAAGTAAACACCAACTCAATAGATTATATGTTGCTTACAACTTCCAGGGCTGCTTCACACTTGCCGCTGCACTGTGTACATCTTCATAACGTGCACACGTTTATCTGCAAACATCTTGAAAAAGTAAACACCTTAAAATGTCTACTATTGTCTCCTATTTTAAGAAAAAAAAACATTTTAATAAACTTAAAAATTTAAGATTTTATTATTGATTTCGTACATCTCAATGATGGATAAATCATATTTGAAGAGAAAAATTATACGCTCAGACCGGGACTTGAACCCGGGACCCTTGGTTCTCTAGACCAAGTGCTCTACCAACTGAGCTACCTGAGCAAGTACCGATCTAAACGCAAATCTTTCTCTATATACATTGTAATTCCCATCCACCAAATGCTGTGAAGCCATGCATTTGGTGGATGGGAATTACAATGTATATAGAGAAAGATTTGCGTTTAGATCGGTACTTGCTCAGGTAGCTCAGTTGGTAGAGCACTTGGTCTAGAGAACCAAGGGTCCCGGGTTCAAGTCCCGGTCTGAGCGTATAATTTTTCTCTTCAAATATGATTAAAAATTTAACTTTATAGGCTTAAGTGATGGACGAATACTTCGTATCCAAATCAAAAAACGGAGGACCAATATGTTTATTTTTTTTTAGTTTAAGTAAACTACGCTTATTCGCTTAATTTGCTATAATTAAGCTTATATGCCTGCGCAATATTGAATAAAATTGCTGAATTGAAATCAAACAACCAATAATCACTGCACATGCTTCACATCAAGATACAAACCTATTGTGACTAAATTCCATAAATAAACTTTCAGGTATCATCATCATCATGAACAAATTCGTTTTAGGCCATGTGGCCTGTACGGTAAACCTAGCGAAGATCGTCTTGATCTTTCCACCGATGGTTTGGTCTTCCTTGGTCCCTATGTCCAGTTGGGGTATATTGGAATGCCAATTTTGGAAGTCTATTTCTTGCCATTCTCCTCAGATGATTTTTCCATTCTTGTTGGTATCTTTGTATATCTTCATTTAAACTTGTCACGGCGGTATAACCGTTCTATCAAATATGGAGGAAATTCCATAGTTTGAATGCCTGACTAGAGGCTACAAGGTAGCAGCCCTACCACTAGTCTTGCTCTGTGGATGGCAGGTAAACAACCCAGGGGACTTCCTATTACTCGAAGAAACTTAAACTTTCAGGTATACTATCATAATTTGATATATTCAAAAGCAAACTAATATCAAAAGTGTTAAATTCAAATTATATACAGCAATAATAAGACCAATCATATGTTATGGAGCTGAAACCTGGGTACTAAAATAAGCAGATAAATTAAGACTATTAACGTTTGAGAGGAAAATATTTAGAAGAGTGCTAGGTCCAGTAAAGGAAAATGGAACTTGGAGGTTAAGAAGGAATAACGAATTATACCTCAAGAATAATAAAGAAAATATAGTTAGTTTCATCAAATCCAAAAGATTGCAATGGTTTGGACATACACTAAGGATTCCAAAGGGAAGATTGCCGAATGATATTTTAAATTGGAAGCTACAGGGAACAAGACCAAGAGGAAGACCTAAAGATCGATGGGAAGATGACGTAATTGAAGATTTAAGAGAGATGGGGATTTTTGATTTGAAATCTACTGCACGAGATAGGAAGAAATGGCGTAAACTAGTTGAGAAGGCCAAGACATTCCACAGGAAGTCGTAGAGCCTGACGAAGAAGAAGAAGAAGAAGAAGGTATACTATCATACTGGTACGGCGCAAAAAGTGGACATCCAAATTTCGAGATAATTTTGGTTTTAAAATGAAGCTTAGAACGTCGAAGGTGAAAAAATGAAAACAAATTTGCGGACCATGCAGAAACAAAGCTGTAAAATAACAATTTATAAAGCACTATCGGCCGCGGTGAACTAGTGGTTATGCTCCTTGCCTCTCGTCCCAAGGGTCGCGGGTTCAAACCCGGCCGGGGGCGATGGTTTTTTCAGGATGGAAAAATCCAAGTGAGGGACTTTAAGCCGTGGGTCCCGAGTCTGAAGATTTTCAGGCTCGTAAAAGATCCTTAAGCCTGAATGAAAAGGCCTCTAAGCACAATTTACCGAATTTTCCCATCCTAGTACTATCTTGGTTTCCTAGATGTCAGTATGAGGCGGAACGCTGACCACGAACCACTCAAATGACATCTATACGAAAACAAGTATAACTAAATTAGTATGGTTCAAATTCTTCCCTGTAGGGGGAGAGCGCCTAAATCTCTGTTAAGGGAAACATGGGCTTACAAGATACAAGAAGATAAAGCACTATTTCCCATATTACCTGAAGGAAGTGGCTGTCATTGTGGTCGTGACGTCATATACTCTTGTCGTCCCAACTGCTCTCAAAAAAACATTAAACTGAATTTTTTAATGCCCCAGTTTGTCCTTTTGGACATTTCTGATGTTCTCTCCTGGCATTGGCGTAATTGTAACCCACTTTTGAGGTTGGAGCCCCGATGATACGATGGGTGATGATGATGATGATGATGATGATGATAGTGGTGCGCCAGGAGAGTCCTTAATCCTAAACTTAATCTAATATGAATCTGAATGATGATGATTACGATGTCCATATGATGTTCGGGGACCGTTTGGGCCTTTTAAAGTTCCCTGATATTTGTCTTACAGGTGACGAAAAATCCCGATAAAAACCTTACCCAGGAAACTGTTCCGACCGGAGATCGATACCGCAAAAGAAAAAAATAACCTACTTTTGTACTTTCTTAAATGTATTATTTCCCAGGTTTTATGTTCCATAAGAACATAATTGACATGTTTACATCATAGGACATTAGAAATTAATTAATAACCTATAGTGTTGGTTCATTGTTTCTCCACTAGGGTGCATTCTTACATAATGTCATCCTTTGGCAAATCATAATATAATTGGTTGCAGTGATGAACAAGTGAAACATAACAAACGTTTCTCATTTGTTTAAACATCGCCGTTTACATTAAATATATAAATATTTTAAAATAACCATATTTAAATAATGGTTTGTGAGTAAACGGCTTAATTTTACTCGTTAAATAGTCCTAACAAATGCCTCTCTTGCTTTCCAAATTTTCTAGATAAATTCATGACTCACTTCGTGAGTCGTGAATTTGTCGATAATTTTTAAATCACTCGTGGCATTACTTATGAATAAAATATTCAGTTCTTTAATACATTATTTTATTGTTCATAAATAAGTTTTGATACTGAAGTTGAAACTTTTATAACATTTTTAAATAAAACTTCATAAATAAAATAAAATATTATTATATTTGTTATCTACGTAGATCAAATTTACTTTTTTACTTTTTATATATTACACTACTATAAGTAGTATATCCGTTAAATTAATTTCTATGTAGATAGCACTTAATGGCGTCAGTCATTCAGTATCTTCTTTTAGCCATCTCTCTTTTTCTTTTGTTGCGAATTATCACGTTCAAAGTTCTTGATTGGCTTATCTAATTAAGAAAGAGAGCACGATTCGCTCGTCTCCTTTCTCAATTCGCCAATCATATATGTTATGTCCGTCCGATTCAAGTCCATATTATTTAAACATTCTTTTGTCATAATAATTTGTCAGTAAATGCCAATATATATTGTTTATCACAATAATAGGTATGACGTAATGATTGTTATTTTTCTCATCAATGTTATAAAAACATTTATCGTGTTTTATCACGCAATAAATAATTATTAACTTAGATTTATTTGTGTCACTTTTTTAATTAAAAATTAAATAAATAAAATCCCAAATTATTATTAAAATCAGGATATTTTTTTCGGTTATGAGTTCGTTTTAGTTTCTTAATCCTCTATGATACAATAAAGATTGTATAAATATTTTAACGATTTTGTGAATCTATACCAACGCATTGTTTTCTAATGAGTGAGAAAGCAGCTAAATTGGTATGAAATGAAAACACACTTGCTACAATGAATAAGGAAGGAGCAGAGTTGGTATGCAGGCTTGTAGATGCTGCGCCCTCATAATTTAGTGATGCAACTCTCCACACACAACATGCATTATGTATGACATCTGCAGCTCCACAGATACCTGGTCCTTCTTCACTCTTATTTCTAAGTGAAACTCTTTTCTTCTTTTTTTTTTCTTTCCACCGAATACAGTTTAAAACATCTGAAGATTACAAAAGTCTAATAACACAAGATACTCTACTTTCTTAATAGTTTGCGAAGAAATTGGTTTAAAGAGTATTATTATTATTATTATTATTATTATTATTATTATTATTAGTATTATTGTTAGTATTATTATTAGTATTATTATTATTATTATTATTATTATTATTATTATTATCATTATTATTATTATTATTATTACTTTTTTTATTGCGGATGAGCCCATATAGGACTACGCAAAGTACTTAGAGGCGTTTCCTTTGAGCCCAAATGTATTTCATTCTTTTGCTATGAGCATGTTTTCTATCATCTGTTCAAGTTGTTCCAGTTTTTTTCTTCGGTTTGTCCTCTTGATCAACTTGCCACTTATTCACCTTAATTCTAAATATATCTCTGTTTGGGATATTTTCTTTAGTAATTCCTGCCAATTTTAAGTCCTTTTTGACTTCATCAATCCACTTCATAGTATCCACTGGAGCTTTACTTCTGTTTTCGTAGAATTCCATTATCTGTTTTGTAAGCCTATTTGAGTTCATTCGTTTAATATGGCCATAAAATTTTAACCTTCGTTTTATAATATCACTATGAATGTCTGTATATATTTTTATTTCCTTTTTACTTGTGAGTCTAAATGCTTCACCTATGACTTGTGGACCTAAAACTTTTCTTATAATTTTGCATTCTTTTTTCACTATATTTTCGATATTTTTTTCTGTTCAAAATTAATGTGTCTCTTCAATAGAGGCACTCTGGTTTAATTACAGTGTTGTAGTGTCGTAATTTCCCTCCATGGTATCTTTACCTTGTCGTGGTGGAGTGCCTTGTGTGCTTAAATGATCCTGAGAGCTATGCCGGCGGTAGCATTGCTGCCGATAGGGTTACCCATGCCGGACTGGTCGAAGGTGATAAGCCAGACGAAATAAGTACCTTGGTCGAAAGAGTGACGATCTTTCACCGTAAAAATACAACCGTCAAGAAATGCGGACATGGGTTCTACTGGGGTAAAATTTTCCGGAGGTCAAATAGTCCCCCATTCGGTTCTCCGGGCGGGGACTACTTCAGGGAACCCATGCCAAAGGCTCAAACACAGGGACATGTTCCTAGGAACATGGAATGTTAGGACTTTATACAATAGCGGGGCACTAGAGATATTAACGCGGGAATTGGATAAATCGCCCTTGGATATAGTCGCTTTACAGGAAGTTAGGTGGCCAGGAGAAGGTAGTCAGGAATCAGGAAGCTTTGCATTATACTATGGGGGTGCAGAAAGACCTGCATTTGGAACGGGTTTTTTAGTCAGAAGGAGGATCCTATCCGCTATCCGAGATATTAAGTTTGTTAGTGATAGGATATCATACATAATTCTAAAGGGTAAACGACATGATTTTATAATTGTAAATGTACATGCCCCCACAGAAGATAAAGATGACAAGATCAAGGATGAGTTCTATGAAGAAATAGAATGCTTATTTGATAGCCTTTCACGATATCATATGAAAATTGTCTTAGGAGATTTAAATGCAAAAGTGGGGCGGGAAGATATATTCAAACCAACAATAGGCAAATTCAGTCTTCATGAAGATAGTAACGACAACGGGGTTAGATTAGTCACATTTGCCACATCAAAGAATCTCATTGTTAAGAGCACAACATTTCAGCATAAGGATATTCATAAATACACCTGGACGTCCCCAGATGGAGAAACTCGGAACCAGATAGATCATGTATTAGTGGATAAACGCTGGCACAGTAGCATCATTGATATTAGATCAGTCAGAGCGACAGACTGCAATTCAGATCATCATCTGGTCAAGGTGAAAATCAGACAACGGCTATCGCTTATGAGAGGAACAAACGCTAAAGATGATTCTGCAAAATATGAATTAAAAAACTTGAAAAATGATGAAATGCGGCAAGAATACCAAATCAAAATTGCTAATAGATTTGAAGTACTGGAATCTTCAGATGACAATGTGGCAAACGAAGAAGAAACTGATATAAATAAAGAATGGGAGGCTATAAGAGATACTATTAAATTGTCAGCATCAGAAAGCATTGGTTGTTTAAAAAAGAGGCAAAACAAGAAATGGTTTGATGAGGAATGTGCCGACATTGTAAAGAAAAGAAAGCTAGCAAAAATGAAATGGTTACACGAGCCAAATCAGGTAAATTTAGAGCAATTGGGTAGTGTTAGACGGGAAACCACCAAGTTACTAAAGAGTAAGAAGAGGGAATATTTGAGAGAGAAGATTAATGACCTTGAAGTGAATGCAAAAAATAGCAACATTAGAGAATTATTTCAGGGAATTAGTATAGAGAAGAAAGGGTTTCAGGCTAGAACAAACATAATTCGGAATGAAAATGGGGATATGATTGCAGATTCCAAGAGTATATTAAATAGATGGAAAAGTTATTTTAATCAGCTATTAAATGTACATACAGAACAGGACATTGAGGAGGATAAGTTACAGACAGCAGAAATGCTAGTCGCAGAGCCAAGTGCATTAGAGGTTGAAATGGCAATTGAAAAATTGAAGATGTATAAAGCATCAGGTTCAGATGAGATCCCAGCAGAACTGATAAAATCAGGGGGAGAAAAATTGATGGACAAGATGCGCTGGTTGCTTGGTGTGATTTGGGAAAAAGAAGCTCTTCCAGATGAATGGAAGGAATCAATTATCGTACCAATTTATAAGAAAGGAGATAAAACTGATTGCAACAACTATAGGGGCATCTCATTACTTTCAACTTCGTATCAAAATTCTAACAAATATATTAGTAAGCAGACTTACTCCCTATATTGATGACATTCTAGGAGATCATCAACGTGCATTTAGAAGAAAACAGGTCTACAACAGATCAGATTTTTAGTATAAGACAGATTTTAGAAAAGAAATGGGAATATAATGGTACTGTACATCAACTATATGTAGACTTCAAAAAAGCATATGATTCAATTAAGAGGGAGAAGTTATATAGTATCCTGCTGGAGTTCGGAATTCCTAAAAAGTTAGACTTATACGAATGTGTCTAAATGGCTCAACGAGTAGGGTGCGTGTAGGCAAAACAGTTTTCAGACACTTTTGAAATCCAGAATGGGTTGAAGCAAGGAGATGCACTATCTCCTCTACTATTTAATTTTGTACTAGAGCATGCCATTAAATCTTTAGAGAATGAGGAAGGCTTACAACTGAATGGTATTAATAAGCTGTTAGTTTATGCTGATGATGTAGTACTACTGGCCGATAGCGAGGAGATACTAAAGGCCAACACGCACACACTATTGAGTAACACTAAGAAATTAGGACTGGAAGTAAATATCAGTAAAACTAAATATATGGTCACACGTAGAAATACATTATATAATTGAAATGGACAGCTAATAACAAATGAGGGAAATTTTGAGGAATTGGCTGAATTCAAATACCTAGGAACAATAATCACAAATAGGAATGAGATGCACAAAGAAATTAAATATAGGCTCAATTCTGGAAATGCATGCTATTATGCATTGCAGAGACTTTTGATGTCCCAACTCCTTTCAAAAAACGTTAAGCTGAAAATATATAAAACTATTATTCTACCAGTTATATTATATGGGTGCGAAACATGGACTCTTACTTTAAGGGAGGAAAGGAGATTACGAGTATTTGAGAATAAAGTTCTTAGGAAAATTTTTGGACCAAAGAGAGATGAACAGACAGGTGAATGGAGAAGACTAACATAACAATGAACTACATGGTCTTTATAGGAAGCCAGATATAATAAGAACAGTTAAGTCCCGTAGACTGCGATGGGCAGGACATGTTGCGCGTATGGGGAATGAAAGACGTGAATGGAAACTTCTTGTAGGAAAGCCAGAAGGAAAACGCCCAGTTGGTAGACCAAGAATGAGGTGGGAGAACAACATTAACTATGATTTGAGGGAAGTAGATTATACAGGGAATGATTGGAAAGCATTAGCTCAGGATAGGGATATATGGAGAGCTTATGTCCGTGCGGCCATGATCCTACGGGTTCGATAGTGCCAGTGAGTAAGTAAGTAAGTAAGTAAGTGTCGTAATTTTGTATGTAAAGATATGCATTTTTTATTTATTATTATTATTATTATTATTATTATTATTATTATTATTATTATTATTATTATTATTATTATTATTATTATTATTATTATTATTATTATTATTATTATTATTATTATTATTATTATTATTATTATTATTATTATTATTATTATTATTATTATTTATTACTAATATAATCCAACTAAGATAGTGTGGACATATGATAAGAACGGACATGGAAACAAACAAAGAAGTATTGAAATTCATATCTCCTGGAAAAGGGAGACCAAAGCAAAAGTCGATAAAGGGAATTCGAGACAACATGAAGAAAAGAAATATGACAGAAGCAGACACGCAAGACCGGGAAGTGTAAAAGAAAAAAATTTTATATTTTGGTTGAGGATAACTGTGTAAATAACGGAAATAATCCTGAAATAATAAAACATAATATAATAATAAAACGAAAATGGGGTTTTAATATAAATTTAGAAAAAACTAAATATCTGTGTATAGGAGAAGAAATGGAAAATATGGATTTCAACAATGGAGAAGAACTAAAATCTAGTATTGAATGCACTTATTTAGGAACAAAATTAGACCAACCAGGCGAAATTATAAATAGAATTGCACAAACAAAACAAGCAATAAATGCTTTAAACTCTGTTTGGTGGAGCAAAAATATTACAAAAAATATAAAATTAGAAATATATCAAACCATAATTCAGAGCGTTTTAACATATGGTGCTGAAGTTTGACAAATTCCTACCAGAGAAACGAAAAGAATTTTAAGTACAGAAATGGATGTTTTAAGAAGATCAGCTGGAAAATATAATGACAAATGAGGGAACTTTTGGGGAAGTAGCTGAATTCAAATATCTAGGAACAATAATCACAAACAGGAATGAGATGCACAAAGAAATCAAACATAGGCTCAATTCTGGAAGTTCGTGCTATTATGCATTGTGGCAAGTCATTCACTCAGCCTCTTATTTCAGAAATAAGTACTTTTATTAAGGGTGAAGAATTTATTAACCTGTAATTATTATCAGAAGTAGGGGATATTTATATTCAAATGAATTGGAATTAAAACAGGAATTCAATGGTAACAAATTTAAAATGATACAACCTACCACAAAATAATTTCATAAGCAATAAATAAAACACTAGTATCAAGCAATTAGCGCCAGTCATAGACCTGGACCCTTGCTATTGTAGCGAACGAAACTAGTAAACATCATACAATGGAACCGTAAGCCCTTATACAATGGGGAAAAAGTCTGCAGTTTCCTTTGTTAAGAGGACTTACAAGACTGCACTATTATTAACTTGTTATAACAATCTTAAGCCCAAAAACTTCATACAAAAGGCTGGGAAGTCGCAAACAAGCAATTGGATTTTCCTAGGTAACTTGTGGAAAGAGTTATCCCCAAACCAATTTTTACGGACATGTCGCTAACAGCGGGTGACTTCTTTTGCGGCATAAGGTAGATGCCGACAGTCGATAGCCGCGCTCTTAAAGAGCACTCCATTTGGTCAACCCTGAAAATTTTATATTAAAGGGAGGGGAACGAGGCCACAAGCGCCTAAGTTTAACACCCCCGATAAAGCCTTTAAGATATAATTTACCAATCAAAATTAGTGTAACATATAAACTGTTTGTGAGACGCTAAGACTTTTGGTGGAAGGGACTAATGCCGGCCCACTCAGAGATAATAAATATTTTTACTTAGCGAAAACCAGTGTCAGTTCGGTAGTCGTAGGAGTAGCGACTAGCGAGTGTGCCGGTGCAGGGCACATCGCATTACTAGGCGAAAATTAAGTTACTAACGTGAGTGTCAGTAGAGATGGCACATCGCTTTGTTGAGTGTTATAAACATTATTAGTTCTGACCCACCAACAGCCTTCGCGTCAAACCGTCGTCTAATAAGACAAATGTAAGTAAAAGTATCAATAAAAGTGGAACGTCAATTTCAAGACATCACACCGGGCCTACTATATATATATATCCCCAGTGAATATCCTTTCTCACGGAGTCCCGAGATATAAGTCCATTGTTCTACCGAAACCTGAACCCAACTATTCCGGAGCACAATTGTCCATGTACCTTAAGCCTGGACACCTATAAAACTATCCCCGACCACAAATCCTGTTTCTCCATGAACCCATATCCTTGGACACCTAATCAACATACCCCGACTACAATCCTTCTTTAGCATTACAGAGACTCTTGATGTCCCAATTCCTTTCAAAAAACGTTAAACTGAAAATATATAAAACTATTATTCTACCAGTTATATTGTATGGGTGCGAAACATGGACTCTTACTTTAAGGGAGGAAAGTAGATTACGAGTATTTGAGAATAAATTTCTTAGGAAAATTTTTGGACCAAAGAGAGATGAACAGACAGGTGAATGGAGAAGTGTACATAAAAGTGAATTACATGGCCTTTATAGGAAGCCAGATATAATAAGCTTAAGAACAGTTAAGTCTCGTAGACTGTGATGGGCAGGAATGGTGAATGGAAGACGTGTATGGAAGCTTCTTGTAGGAAAACCAGAGGGAAAACGCCCAGTTGGTAGACCAAGAATGAGGTGGGAGAATAACATTAAGTATGATTTGAGAGAAGTAGATTATACAGGGGATGATTGGAAAACATTGGCTCAGGATAGGGATATATGGAGTTAATTGTGGTTGTTATATTCTGATGTAATAAATATGTGTCCTGGTGAGTGGAAGAGAAGGCCACATGGCCTTAACTCCACCAGGCTAAATAAATAAATGAATTAATTCATTGATTCATTAAGAAAAGTATCATCGAGTTTGTTAACCAGCAAAATCCGACCATCAGGTGTAGGAGTTTACCTAAAAGTCGAAGTTTAAAAATCGCTCTAGCGGTTGTCAGTCCCGCGCCGTAGCCGAGTGGTTAAGTCTAAATGCTGGGCGCAGAATTACGGGACTCTCGCTGGTTCAAGTTTCCATGGGGGAAGAAATTGTCTCATGGAATTTCATCCAGCATGGGACCGGTGTCCCCCAGAATCGCGAGGAGTGTGTACAGCTACAAGAAGTAGCGGATTTTGTTGTTGTTCTCTTTGTATAAGACTGACATTGTATTATCGATTTTTTAAACTGGTGATCAGTAAGAGAACAAATAGAACAATAGGGATTTTAATATTTTAAAATGTTAATGGATTCGCATAGTTTACGCATTTCCTGTGCGACGGACGTATTTAATCATTGACCCGTTTACAAAGGTCGTGTATTCCTGGTGGCGAAATACACTGTACATTTGTTAACTGCACTCGTACATAATGCTATCGTTGTACGTTGGCGCTACAAATTGTATCTTGTGTTAAATGTACTGCAGAACAATTATGTTTTAGAAAGGCTGCAGAATCGTATGCCCATGGGAATACTCCTTCTGTAGTTCACATTTGCAGTACCTTTGCAGTAAGATCGCACACAGAGCGTGGGATTAAGTCAACATCTATATATACAGGGTGTTGCAAAAACGACCGACATCGGAGGTGAGATAGTATATTGAGATATGTTGATTATTTTAACCCCACAGGAGCTATCACCTTGACGTGGTGGGGGGGCTTAGTACCCGATGAACCAGATGACTCTACTGGGGAAGATTGACTTAGGTTAATCTTGCTGGTGGGTAAGAGGCGAGGGCAACTAAGTATAGCTCACAACGAGGGAATGGCGTCTGTATCCATATTGGGCGGCCACATCTTCGTCAAGTCGTCAACGGTCAACAGGGCGACAAGGAATAGCACAGCTAAACTTGTAGGGCTTGAAGAGCGGAAGAAGCAGCCCTCTCTTGGGGGGTGGATACCCAGAGGAGCATGTTTGGAGGCTCAGAGGAAGCAGCCCTTCCACCATCCTAGAAGACGTTGGGCTGATGCATTATGAAGTCGGAACGGGCAAGTGCCTAATCCCTGGAGTGATGATGATGATGATGATCATCATCATCATTTTAATACGGTCCGGAAATGTTGCGTAAAGTTCTTAGGAAAATTTTTGGACCAAAGAGGGATGAACAGACAGGTGAATGGAGAAGACTGCATAACAGCGAATTACATGGTCTTTATAGGAAGCCAGACATAATGAGAACAGTAAAGTCTCGTAGACTGCGATGGGCAGGACATGTGGCACGAATGGGGAATAAAAGACGTGCATGGAAGATTCTTGTTGGAAAACCAGAAGGAAAACGCCCAGTTGGTAGACCAAGAATGAGGTGGAAAAATGACATTAACTATGATTTGGGAGAAGTAGATTATACAGGGGATGATTGGAAAACATTGGCTCAAGATAGGGATATATGGAGGGCTTATGTCCGCGCGGCCATGAACCTACGGGTTCGATAGTGCCAGTGAGTTAGTTAATGTTGCGTTTTCACATTGAGTACCTAACCTCTAAAAAGTTAAGTTAGTTGGATTTCAATTCACAATACTTGACAATACTGTCACAATCACGTCAGCATTTCAAAATATCCACCTCCCATCTCATTGCAGAGCGTACATCGGCGGTTTAGTGATTGGCGCACACGTTCAAATGCGCCGGACCTCGCTTGAATTATTTCTATAGCAGCGTGGATTCGGGCTATAAGATCATACGTGACTCTACTGGAGTCTGATAAACAGACTGTTTCATGTCACCCCACAAAAAGTAGTCAAGAGGATTAAGATCAGGTCATCTCATGGTCTCCCTCGACCTGGATACGTGGTATCCAAATGTCTCCTCACATTGGCATGGAAGTGAGCTGGAGCTCCGTCATGTTGCAGCCACATTCCGTTGCGAAACCACGTATCACAGGTTCCGTACATGTGAGGTGTTGTCAAGTAATGAGTCTTCAAATCCTTAGAACTAACACTGGTCTTGAGACATAATTAACTAGTCATAGTGTGAAAACGCATCATATCCGGACATTGGTACCTTATTAAAAATTATCAACATATCTCAATATACTACCTCACCTCCGATGTTGATTTTTTGCAACACCCTGCATATATTTAATTCGTTAAATTTAGAGTAAATCAAAATACATTATAAATATTAATTGTATTGTACTCATAACTTGTAATCGTTTATATATATATACATATTGTAATTTAGATTTAAGACTTTTCTTTTGTATTTTTTTTAAACCTGGTTGCGTGGTAGACAAGGCCTTAAGGCCTTAACTCTGCCAGGTAAAATAAAGCTATTATTATTATTATTATTATTATTATTATTATTATTATTATTATTATTATTATTATTATTATTATTATTATTATTATATATCTATGAATATATGTCTGCATGTTTGTCCTTTATAGACTTCTAAACCGTTCAACTGATATTCGTGAAAATTTGTACAAACAGCTTTTGAGATGCGGCGAGTGCTTAGCTGTTATCTATTATGTTCTAAAATCTTTAGGTGTAGGAGTTTACCTGAAGTGAAAATGTAAAAATCGCTCCAGCAGTCACATTTTTCGATCTTTCACAACGAAATTCAGTATATCCTACTAAAATAAACCGAGGTAGGCACTGTCCAAAAATGACCGAAATCCGACAATTATAAGTGGAGGTTTACTTAAAATCCGAAATTAAAAACTGCCTAAACGACTGGAACGATTTTGATGAAATTTTGCTTGTTTGTCTGATTGGATTCCTGGATGGTTTAGATTCACAATTGGACCCTATGAAATCATTAGGTGTAGGAGTTAACATGAAGTGAAAATTTAAAAGTCCCTCTGTGATCAAAATTTTCGATGTTTCACAACGAAGCTCAGTATATTCTATTAAAATAAACCGGGTTTCAACCCGCGACCACTAGACCATATGGTGTAAAAATATGTAGTAATCCTTAATAATCCCTAATTATTAAATACTCTTTGTAGCGACTTCAGAAGATGACCTACAACGTTCAGTCCACTCTTTGCAATAAACTGCAACGTGGAAATCTCAACAGAAAAATCTAAAGTCATGGCTTTCCTAGGAAAAGACCCAGTTCGCAGTAAAATTGTTATTAATAATAAAATATTAGAACAAACTAACACATTTAACTATCTCGGATATCAAGTTGCATACGAAGAGGAAAAAGATTTTATAAAAAATTATAAAATTTAACAGAGTAACAGGAATTATAAATAATATTTTCAAGTCAAACACAGTACAGCAACACACACGAACTAGAATTTACAAAACACTGGCCAGACCTAATTATGTTACGGCAGTGAGGCCTGGACAATTCGCAGTGTAGATGAACAAAGATTAACTGCGGCAGAAATTAAATTTATGAGACGAACTGCAGATTACTCAAGAACAGACCATAAAAGGAATTCTGAGATTCTTAAAGAATTACAAACAGAATAAATCATGGAATATGTACAAAAATACAGGAACAACTGGAAATCTCACGTACGAAGAATGAGCAGAACAAGAATACCACGTCAAATCTTAAATTACCAGCCATAGGCAAGAGATCTTTGGGCAGACGCTTCAAACGTTGGATTGAGACCGTAACAGACCACTAGGTCTATCACATGAAAGGAAGAAGAAGAACTAATACTCGGCGTGCATTGCTATGCCTAAATAAATTAAATATTTTAAAAAATAAATAAGTAAAAATAAAATTATAGGTTAATTAAAATGTATAGCATATATTGCTACGAACCAAATATGGCGGTTGCTAGAGTAAATTTTTAATGTCTGATTTCAAGGAAAACCCCCACTTCTAATGGTAGGATGTCGCTGAGGTTTGTATAATACTTACCTCGGTTTATTTTAATAGCACATACTCAGTTTCGTTGTGAATCATCGAATATTGCAACCGCTAGAGCGAATTTTTAATGTTCTTTCAGGGGAACTTTTACATCTAATGGTTTGATAACAAAATAGATAGCGACTAAACTCTCGGCGTATTTGAAAACATGTATGTACAAATTTTCATGAAGATCTGTTAAGGGGTGTAGAAGTATATAAGTCGCAAACATGCGCAGACAAATTTTTATGTATGAAGGTTTTGATGAAAGTTTTGGTCACTAAGAGTTTCAAATACTTTTGAGTAGATATGAGAGAGATTCTGGAGTATTATAAGATGATTTATGATATAGAAAGAAATAATAACCCTCAATAACCCAACACTCCTTTGGGAGACTGTTACTTACTAGTCCTCCGGGGAGAACTCAATCTTGGAGGGATTATAGTTTCACGTTCCAGTTCCTACAGTCAGCTCAAAATTCCACATTACGTAGGTATCTTTTTTGTTCACTCCTATAGTAATCCATCCATAGTAATTCTGCCCGAACGCATGTCCTTCACTGCAACCATAGCATTTTCATGCTATGCTTGCAGCTTTTCTAGGTAATTGTAGGTGAGGTAGCTTCCAGTTGCTTTCCACACCGGTGAAGGATGATAATGATAAGGATGATGATGATGATGGCCATATGATTTCGGGGATCGTTTGGGCCTTTAAATTTTCCTGACATTTGTCTTACAGGTGAGGAAAAACCCCGAGAAAAACTTCACCCAGAAAAACTGACCGACCGGGGATCGAACCCGGACCCGCTGAGTGACAAGGCAGCACGCTACCTCGAGACCACAGCGGTGGACTCCTATACTAATAATGGCCTAATTATCATTCTGTTTTTAGGGAAGTAAGTTGAATTTACCAGAGAAGCCTTGGTATCCATTTACAACGGCATGTAATTGCTCAACTTACTACCCTAGGGAAGAAAAGTAATTGACTTAATTAATTATTCAAGATTTTTAAAATACATTACGAAACTCCGTTGACGTCACTGTGATAAAGTTTTTTAAGAAAGGTAAAACAGTACCTGATATCTCAGTCGTTCTAAATAATCAACAGTGTTATGTAGGAGGCCTTTCGATAACTTAAGTGTAATCTTCTGCTTTCAGTTTGGTATTCAACTGAAAGCAGAAGACGATACCTAAGTTATCGAAAGGCCTCCTACATAACAACACTGTTAATAACACCGGTCAACATGATTTTTGTCTCATGAGTACCAATAGTTGTACTTAATGCAGTTTTTTATCCTGTTTTCAAATATGTATTCAGAATTTCTCCATCACCCACAGTTTTTTTTATTTCAATTTGAATTAATGGATTTAAATCATTATTTTTTAATAAACTTTTTTTCGTCAATTTGTCCATTGTAAAATAAAACGGGGAACACTTTCATCAGCAAATTTCAGCTATGGAAAAGAGATAACAAGGCAAATATGCTGGCCGATTATTGTTGGACCATCAAGAGGGATGCTCCACAGGCGAAATATAGCAAGAAATCGTAATTTCTTACTTTCTAGGTGAGTCCGAATGTTCGAATATTGTGTAGTTACGGATGTAGAAAATATTAAAGTGTTTGAAATTATAAATTCCTGTCTCTCGGAAACCTTGCGTGATGGAGAAAAACCGATATCATATTTGAATTCAGGATAAAAAATACTATCAGAATCACATATTTTTCTTTCTGAGACAAAAAAAAAGGTTTATTTTTTGCTCAGTGTTATTTATCAGTGAACATTCCAACCAAAAAAATACAGAAAGAAAGGATACAGGCGGCCGCGATTAGGTTCCTCAGATAAATTAAAGGATGTACAAAACTTGATACAGTTATAAATGAAGATACTAGAGAAGAATAAAAAAGCAGCATTTATTAGATAAATTCACGAATTATAGACAAAAGTGGATTGATCACGTGAATGGAATGAGAAAGGAGAGATATCCATTGTAAGCAAGAGGAAGACGTGATGTCGGAAGACCTATAAAACGTTGGGCTGATGCATTTTGAAGTCGGAACGGGCAATTTCCTAACCCTTGGATTGATGATGGCGATGATCAGTGAACACTGGCGTGTTTAGATTTGAAACACTCTGTACAATGCAGTACGTTTGGAAAATACGGTCCAGTCCTTCTTATGGGAAAACGCTAGTATCAGAAACACGAATTTTATTGGGAT
Organism: Diploptera punctata; assembly: GCA_030220185.1. Lineage (NCBI taxonomy): Eukaryota > Metazoa > Arthropoda > Insecta > Blattodea > Blaberidae > Diploptera > Diploptera punctata. The sequence goes on from JASPKZ010008003.1 coordinate 49,470, forward strand.
CTTTGTATATTATTCAGCATAGAATGAATAAACAAAACTTTGAAGACACACGCAATCCTAGCAGATACATGACTGCGTATACATCTTCCTTACATCTGCTTCTCCTAGCGTGAATTAATAACAACATCCAGTTTACTTCCCACCTGAGTTTTACTTCCTCTTTCAATACCACAACTATCATATTCTTCTTCTACTTCTTCCTTCCAAGTATTAGGCCAAGGCCTGTTACGATCCTATAGAAAATTTTCATCTAGGAAACGTGTCCCGACCGGGGATCGAACCCGGGCCCTCTGAGTATGAGAGAACGATGCTACCCCGAGTTCACATTCTTGGATTGTTATTATCACTTCTTCTTCTTGCAGGGATTAAACCTTTTTGGTTCGTTCCGGCTCCAAGTACGAGGGCGGATCGGAAAGTAACGCACAATAATTTTTTTCTGCCTTGGTATTGCAGGTTGAATGTTGCAATTTCACAGAGATATAGTTTGAAGTTTTCACTACAGATGGTATTTTTTTCTCAGGTACACCTCTTGCGAGAGAAGCTTGAACTATGCAACAAAGATGGCGCGCATGCTACAGTCGTCCACCTGTGAGGAACAGAGAAGTGTTGTTCGATTTTTGTGGGCCAAAGGGCATAAACCCAGTGAAATTCACAGGGACATGCGTGGCGTGTATGGGGATGATTGTATGGACCGTAGCAATGTCTCCAGGTGGTGCACATTCTTCCAAGAGGGACGCGTGAACCTTAGTGATTCGCCACGTGATTCGCCTTAGTGATTCCTGGCCGGCAAACGCTTTGAGACAGATGTGGAAGTGAAATCAGCAGTGCGCAGATGGCTACACTCCAACCAAACGGACTTCTACGAACAGGGCATATTGAAACTGGTAACACGATGGGAAAAATGTGTTGAGAAAGTTGGTGACTATGTCGAAAAGTAGGTAAAAGATGTAAGTTCATTTGTGATTTTTTCCTTTTTTTTACTATTAAACTTTTAAAAAAAATTATTGTGCGTTACTTTCCGATCCGCCCTCGTATTATAGCTGCTGTGTCCATCTCTTTCGTGGGCGTCCACGACCTCTTTTTCCTCCTCTTGGTTGATAATTCAGACTTTTCCTAGGCAATCTGTTAGTATACATTCTGCAGACTTTTTCATACCATTTTCTCCTATACTCTTCCATTTTATGTCAAACTGGATATTTATAGTTCTTTGCGAATATCTCGGATATTGTTATTATAAATAATTTAATGTTTTAATTTAGCTATAATTTTTTCTTCACTCCATATTCTTCATTATCATCATCATCATCATCAACAACAACAACAAGAATTAAGCCCAGAGACCTGTTCCGATCTCATTATACGCCGAATTGGTCCTTCCACCTCTTCAATGGTCTTCCCAACATTCTTCTCCCTTTTGATTTATAATTATATATTCTTCTTGGTATGCGCTGTTCATTCATTCGTAATACGTGCTGAAGATAAGCATTTTGATAATATTTTATTCTTTCACAGAGATTAAATATATTAAGTTCTGTTCTTATATCTTCGTTTTTCTTTTTATCGGTCCTTTGGTATCCTGCTATTGCTCTCAACATCTTCATTTCAGCGCCTCTATTTGTTTACTATCTGTCTTTATAAAAATGTCCAGGTTTCACATCCATAGATAAGAGATGGAACTGCCAATACTTTTTAAAACTTCAAAATAGTTTCTTTTCTAGTCTTATTCAATAAAGTGCGTTTAATTGTGCCACATAGATAATTGAATCGTATTTTAGTGTGTTTATCTAAATTTCTGTCATTGCCTAAATGACATCCCAAATAATTAAATTTCTGAACTTGATGTATAATTACATTTTTTATCATTATTTTTGTTCTTATTGCACATTTTCCTTTCAGAGCTAATATTTTTGTTTTAGATGTAGATATTCTTAAATTGTATTTTAGAGATATATTATTTAAAGTGTAAAGGAATTGTTGTAAAGCATTTTCTGATGCTGTCATTATTACTTGATCGTCTGCAGAGTTGTCAATACACTATTTATATTAATTTGTTCTTGCCATTCATTTATGACATGGTCCAAGTATAGATTAAATAAATGAAATTCTTCTAAACAAACATAAATATCAATAGAGAATGTATGAAAGAATTATAAAGGGGCAGGGGATTTTTTTTTTACATAGAGATGCGGGTATGTGATCTCCTTTAAGTTAGCAGTTGGTGCAAATGGAGTGAACATTTCTCTCTGTGCGACAAGATGTAAAGGTCATAGCGTAGCTAAGAAAATCCTCTCGTCGATATATTTATTTGTAAATGTGTTCCTTGTTATTTTTAGCTCCGAAGATACGAGTTTAAAATTCAAACAAAGGTATTGTGATTGTTGATTGGGCGACACTAGAATTTAACATCTGACATTTTTAACACTTCATCCACCTATTACCTCTCTCCTCCCCCCCCTCTTTCTATACCTCTCTCTATTTACTTACTTCTCTCTCCCATTCCCTTTCTCGCTATTTCTGTCTCTCTTTTTCCTCCTCTCTCTATCGCTTCTGCCTCTCTCTCATTCTACCTCTATCTCTGTTTCTCTCTTTGTTTTTATATCTTCTCTCTTCCCTCTTCTCGTCTCTCTCTGTCTGTCTGTCTGTCTGTCTGTCTGTCTGTCTCTCTCTGTCTCTCTCTCTGTCTCTCTCTCTCTCTCTCTCTCTCTCTCTCTCTCTCTCTCTATATATATATATATATATATATATATGTCTTTCTCTTTACCTTTATATTTTCTCTCCTTTTCTCTCTTTTTCTCTCTTCTTCCTCACCCTTTCTAATTGTGTTTTTATCATTGTCTCTTTCTCCGTTTCTCCCCCTCCCTCTAACGCTTCACACCTCTCTACCAGATTCGTAATGTGGACAATACTATTTTAATAATGCTTGGTATTATTATTATTATTATTATTATTATTATTATTATTATTATTATTATTATTATTGATATTATTCTTTTTCTTCTTCGTCAGGCTCTACGACTTCCAGTGGAATGTCTTGGCCTTCTCAACCAGTTTACGCCACTTCTTCCTATCTTGTGCGGTAGATTTCAAATCAAAAATCCCCATCTCTCTCAAATCTTCAATTACGTCATCTTCCCATCGATCCTTGGGTCTTCCCCTTGGTTTTGTTCCCTGTGGCTTCCAATTTAAAATATCATTCGGCAATCTTCCCTTTGTGATATTATTATTATTATTAATATTATTATTATTATTATTATTATTATTATTATTATTATTATTAATGGAAGTATGTTACAAAGAATTGCTAATATTTCCAAAATGACGGGTTATTAGTCCGCTATAAAAATAAATCATAGATAATTCTAAAATATATTAATACTATTAAATCATAACTCCCAACCAAAAAAATTAAACGTAGTAAAATTAGTGCTAATCTTATTTCATAAGAAATTGTTTCAGCTACAGCGCGCAGCCCTCCTAATAAAGAATAATTGGAATTAGAGGACCACCCAGCAATCATTATTATATAAACCCCTAAACTAGTGAAACTCAAAGAAATAAATCCATCCATCCATCCATAGTAATTCTGCCTGAGGGCAGGTCTTTCACTGCAATCATAACATTTTCATATTTGCTTTGCAGTTTTACTAGGAAATTATAGGTGTTGTAGCTCCCCGTTTACACCGGTGAATGATAATGATAAGGATGATGTTGATGGGCGGATGATTTTCGGGGACCGTTGGGCTCTAAGCTTCCTGACATTTGTCTTACAGGTGAGAAAAAAAATCCGAAAAAACTTCACCCAGGAGCCTGTCCCGACCGGGAATCGAACCCGGGCCTGCTGCGTGACAAGGCAGCACGCTACCTCGAGACCACAGCGGTGGACAAGAAATAAATAAAAATCCTAATTCAAATTAATGAAGTCCTCTTAAATAAGAAAAGAGGTATGATTTTAAACAATGGGGCTTCTTCTTTAATCCCACAAAATTTTATTTAATTTGGTGGCATACAGAGAGTGGCCTCTCCTGTTAGCTTACGAAGTTACTGTATGACAGACATGTATACTTCTGTAAAGATTCAAGAAAACTGCAAAACTGTATACTTAGTAAAGAGGAAGATATAACGTACAAATTTCATTGACTATAAAACAATAGTATATTACAATGCGCGGCTGGGAAGTGGTTTTTACAGAAGCAAGGATATGATTAAAAACCGAGCGATAGCGAAACTTGTGTTCTACATTATTTTTTGCACGATGGTGTTTTCAAAATAATAAATAATAGTATAAAATAATAACATATTTGTTGGAAATATTTGCGTTCATTATAAACAACTAACTAACTTTAACAGTCTGCCTAATGTTTATATGGTAAATATCGAAAATAATTTAGTTGAGACTACAGCAGGCCGTGACACCAATCAGCGATAAAATGGCGGCAAGTACGAATTTATTGTATTATATTGTTACAAATAAAGTTCGGTTAATTTAAAATGCAGTGAATTGTTTCGTATAATGTATGTAACGGGCTTCCAATATAAAACCGGACCGGCCTTATGGAGTTTCACCCGTCAGGCAGCGCTCTGTCCTCGTCCGCATTTCACTCTGCCAGCCGCTCGTCCTTGAACTAGTCAGTTTACTATCGTTCGACAAGATGAGACGTCAGCTGACACTAGAGCAGCGCATTTATGTGTGTAAATGACATTTTGACCCCATTTTTTCTTGAACTGACTGAAGAAGAGAAATCATATGGGTGGTTTCAACAAGATTCTGCTACTGCTCATACAGCAGAGGAGTCCATGAATAAAATTAGGGAAGTGTTTGAAGATAGAATGATTAGTGCTGGTGTATGGCCCCCTCGCTCCCCAGATCTAACAGTGTGTGATTTTTATTTGTGGGGTAGCCTGATAGACAAAGTGTACAAAACAAATCCGCACACATTGGAAGAACTGAAGAACAACATAAGAAATGAAATCAGAAACTTGACAGTGCCCGAACTACAGCGTGTCAATCTAAATGTGTTTACTCGGTATAATGCCTGTTTAACTGCGGGAGGACAACATTTCCAGCATTTTCTATAAGGTAATAAACAGTTCAAGGACGGGTGGCAGGCAGGGTGAATTGCGGGAGGAAGAGACAGCACTGCGTGCCGGGTGAAACTCCGTAAGGCCGGTCCGGTTTTATATTGGAAGCCCTGCATATTAACACTACCTTTAGGATATATTTTTTGTATAGACCTATATATGTTAAGATATCAACCTGCAGGAAGAAGAAAACCAGGACGTCCACTCAAAAGACTTCTGGATGGTGTTTCTCTTGAGGCCGAAACAGGTCAACAAATGGCCTAAATTCGTGAATGTACTATGATGATGTTGATGACCTATATATTGTACGTAGTATACATAAAGGGCAGTGGTTTTACTTCACGTACTAGGTAGGTAATTTGTACAATTACAGTACAGTTATTTGGTTATTTATAGGTTGACAACCCCGACATTTAGGAAATTGAACTTTCAATCATGGTCGCCTTTCCTGAAAGAACGACAGAACGCACTATCGTGCAAAAAACTTGTTAAAGAAAGTAGAAAATTGTTTTGTTAGGGTAATGAAGTAAGGTCACATGATAATTCAAGTTAGAAATGCATGGCCTGCTAGTATCTCACTATGCGGTGGTCGTAACAAGTGGTAAAATATACGGGTTCGCCTTGTATTTGCAGCGGGGACCGAGACAAGCCCACAGCAACAAATTCATGCTCGCACAGCAGCCCTCGCGATAAGGACGGAAGAAACAGAAAGCTCTTAGATGGAGAAAAAAGTACTCTTAAGAGAGGTAAGTGAAAATCAATACCAACAAATGAGATTAGATTCTGTTACAATGGAATAAATTTACAATGGATTGTATTACAATGGATTCTAACATAGGATAACCTTTCACGGTTTTATTTTCATTCATCCAGAACAGAACTTTGTACTCTATAAACACTTTTAGATTTTAAATTTTCTTTAAACCATAAAAAATCTTTGGATATTCTAGTGCAAATATTAGTAGTCTACAGTAATACTAAATCTTTATACGGGGTGTACCTAAATTCTCATTACAGACTTTGAGGATTTATGGATCCGAAACATGGAAAGTGACATCACAACAATCTGCCAGAATACAAGCTGCTGAAATGAGAGCTTTGAATACAAGATTCATATATTAGGAAAATGTAATGATTTAGAATATTGGAGACGTCAGTTATTACCGGAAAGATTTTTAAATTCAAATCGTGAAAATTTGGCATGCTACGAGTTAATGGTAAATCCAGAAAATTGGATAAACTTGAGTAAATTTCTGGACAAAACGCGGAAAATAAGAACAACACTCATCCATGAATAAATACATGTTATCAAAATGCAATACCATTAATTCTTCTTAATAATTCTACATAACATAACATCCTGGCTAATAATTATGTCCAAATAGATGACGGAGTGGGCAAATCGGAGTGGCTACCCCAAACGAATGGTGTACTCCAAGGCGACCCACTAAGTCCAATTTTGTTCAATGCCCTTATGTGTGACGTGGCGAAAGAAATAACAGGAGCCAACATCTATATTTACGCCGATGACATGGCTATCGCAACGGAAGACATAAACTCTCTACAGACAGCGATAGATATTCTAACCGGCTGGGCAGAGAGAAATGACATAAAGATAAATGAAGAGAAGACAAAAATGATAGTGTTTAGGAAAGGCGGTAGACTGACCGAAGCAGAACAAATTAAATGTAATGGGAAAATCCTCAACAGAGTTAACAAATTTAAATATTTAGGCCTCACGATACAAACAACCGGGAAGAGCTTCAGGCTACATATCAGATCAAGAGCGGTGGCAGCAATAAGGGCAATGAATGACATTAGGAACATCAGGTTACTGTCAATCAGCACTGCTATGGACTTGTTCAGATTGAAGGTACTACCCGTACTTGTGTATGGACTCGACTTGATATGGGAATACCTCACATATAAGCAACTGGAAGATATGGAGAAAGTGAAGTCAAGATATCTCAAGAGACTCTTAGGAGTATCACCGAGTACGAGATCGAGGCTGGTTTACGAACTCACCAGAGAGACGTTTTTAATAGAAGATCTGCGGACAACACTACTCTTACCGTCTAGTAAGGCCTACAATGTACTCTTGCAAGACCTGCAAGAGAAGAAGAAGGACATACCATCATCATTCTATGCGACCTGTGCGATGCAAGACAGACGATGGACAGAATCGAACTGTGAAATGCGTCATGTCACTACCAGGCTGGCAGTCCATGGCTTCCATCACAAGATGTGCTGCAACAAGACATTTCATGAACCTAACGACATGTGCATATGTGTTTTGTGTTCACAAAAATGTGAAAAGTACCATATTCTGAATTGTAAAAAACGACTTAAATCAATCAGTGCTTATAGCAAAGACAATTAAGCACTTCACATGTAATATCTGCACAGTCTGTGCGCATTTCTCTTTATTATTAATTGATGTATGATATATTATTATGTAATTGTAATATTATTGTGTTTTCTTTATGTGATTCTAATATTATTGTTTTAAATAATCAATTGAGTTGGTGTTTACTTGATGAAAATCCATATATATTAATTACATAAAAATAAAAACATAGTTTATTTTGATTCTCATATTTATTAAGATATAATTTAGTGACAGCTGTTTCGGTACACTGTACCTTCTTCAGACATGTTAACAAATTATGATTGTTATATTATAGTACATATCAACTGAACTAAGCAACAATACATCAATAATTTATTTTATTTATTTAATTCTCAACTGGATTTGAATGAATCGCCTCTGTTTAAATTATAAAATTAAATAAATTATTGATGTATTGTTGCTTAGATCAGTTGATATGTAATATAATAAATAATAGTTTTAAAAAAATAAAAGAACACGCTTTATTAGAAAACCAAAAAATGAAAAATAATTTTAATTTCCAATACGCTTGGTATAAAATAAAGTGGTCAACAAAAAAATCATCTCCAACACATATAGAATAAAATTAGAGTTATCATCAAAAAGAAAATAATTTTACCATCAAAAGCGTGGGGTGCTTTTTATGATTTTTACATTTTCTTCTTAGAGAGCTTACTTTTACCAATATTTGTTTATTATCAAATATATTAATTGATATAGAGCATCCCACGCTTTTGATGGTAAAATTATTTTATTTTTGTTGATAACTCTAATTTTATTCTATATGTGTTGGAGATGATTTTTTTGTTGAACACTTTATGGCGGATTGTGAATAAGAGTGAAACTGGTTGCTCGTGTTTTTGCACAATTTTCAGCAGGTGTTAGTTTGTTTTTATAAACGTAATATCGATATTGCGAATTTATTTTGTTTGTAGCTTAATTTTACGCATAATGGCTCCACGTAAAACAAGAAATTGTGAAGAAAGCAAAGAAGAAATAACTAAGCGTGTGCTCCAAGAATGTTTGCGGGATCCAGCCATGTTGCAGCTGTTGAAGGACTCCGTGCGTGAGGCTATTGTATCGGAGCTAAAGGTAACTATAGACCGTAATACGGAAGTTATTAGGCAGTTGGAACTCTCGCTTCAGGAGAGGGACAACAAAATATTAAAACTGGAACAACAGTTAAGTGAGAAAACCGACTCGTTAGAGCAATACCAACGTCGACAGTGTCTACGTATTTTCGGTATACCTGAACAGGATGGTGAAGATACGGACAATATAGCAATCGACGTGGCCTCCAAAATTGGAGTTTAAATTAGAAACCTGTGATATCGACAGGAGTCACAGGGTTGGGAAAAAGTCGGATCGACCACGGCCTGTTATTGTTAAGTTCATCAGTTATAGAAAGAGAAGGGAGGTCTTCCAAAATAAAAAACAATTGAAGGCAGTGGGATCACAGTAAGAGAAGATCTCACCCAAATTAGATATAATTGTTAAAGGACTGTATCACAAAATTTGGCGTCACAAATGTGTGGACAATTGATGGCGCAATACATGTGAAAAATGGAGATACCAAACGCATCCTCACCCGGGCCTCTGATATGTAAATCTACCTAGTGCAAAACACGCCCAGTGATACCATATCCCCAATTTAGCACTTTTATATAAATTATTAAAATTATATTTAGAAATTTCACATTAATTATTAGTATTATATTTAGAAATTTTACTTTATTTATTAATTTAATATTTGAATAAGATATTAGTGACTTGTTCTTTTCTTATAATTCTAGTTAAAATATTTTTTTAAAATTTTCCATCCAAATAATGCTATTCATTTGGCGGTCTCTGACAAGTTAGAGGACACTACCCTTCTCAAACCCCTTCCAAACAACAATAATGCAAGACAGGTTCTAGAAACAGCATTCTCCCCCTTCCCGTCTACCCTACATGTGGTTCACCTGAACGCACAAGCTTAACTGCACATACAGACGAAGTTAGAATGATTTTTTCTTCTTCCAATATTCATGCTATTCTCGTATCAGAAACATGGCTCACTCCCTCCATTAATTCTAGTTTAATTGACATGGATGGTTATACTTTCTTAGACATGATCGTGTACATAGTCGAGGGGGCGGTGTTGGTGTCTTCGTTAGGACAGACCTTTACCCTAAGTCTGTATACTTTTCTATAACGAGACATCTCCTGAAATTATGTTTATAGAAAATATACGCAAGCTTCAAAAATGCCTTCTTTGTGTAGTGTACCAACCCCCTAAATGAAAAAAATAGCAGACATACAATCCGCTCTACAAAACGCACGTATACAATATGAACACGTTATCGTCATGGGTGACTTTAATATAAATATACTAGACACTGACAACAGACATACACAACAGCTTATGTCCGCGTTCCAAGTTTGTGATATGACTATCCTTCCCTTACAACCTACACATCCCACCAATCATTCTGAGACTTTACTTGACTTAATTGCTACTAATAATCCAGACAGAGTACTAACCCACGGGCAACTGTCAGCTCCCGGATATCAGCACATGATATTATATTCTTAGCATATTCACTGCAGTGCCCTAAACTAGCTCGTAAGACTATCACATATAGAGACCTAAAACATATAAACAATGCAGCTCTACTTGAAGACGCTATAAAATTACCCTGGCATACTATATGGACGTTTGCATTCTGTTGACGAAAAAGTTGAGGCATTAAATAACCTTATATTAAAACTATATGACAGACACGCTCCACTGAAAACTAAACTAGTGAAACGACACCCTGCTCCCTGGATGTCTGCTAACATTCGTGACTTGATGACTGAAAGAGACGCAGCATATCGGAAATATAGAGTCGACAAAACTGATATAAATCTTAATCACTATAAACGGTTACGTAACAAGACTACACAAACTATCAGAAACGCCAAACTTAGACATCTATACAGCCTTACTGAACCTAATAACAATAACCCAGATATTTGGAAAAATCTGAATAAAATGGGTGTAGGAAGGAAAGACACACAGGTAGAAAAAACTACCTGTTTCTCTGAACACACTTATAACCATTTTACAAGCACATTCTTTACTCCTAAAGACAAAACACATACAATAAGTGAACTACTATTGACAAATCCACCAGACAGAGAACATTTCCATTTTTCATATCTTACAGAAAATGACATAAAGAATGCTCTCAAACGAATAAAAACAAAAGCAGAAGGTACTGACCGTATAAATATCACTCTACTTAACAAAATAATCGACGTTATACTACCTACCATAACTCATGTGTTCAACTCCTCACTACAAACCTCTATATATCCCACATTATGGAAGCAAGCAATTGTACGCCCACTCCCGAAAGTAAAAACTCCCTTAACTCCTAACGATTTTCGACCCATTAGTATTTTACCTACCCTTTCAAAAGCTTTGGAACGATTAGTCCACAAACAACTGACTGACTACCTAACTGAACACGACCTTTAGATCAATACCAATCAGGCTTTAGGACAGGACACAATACAAATACTGCTCTACTAAATATATGTGAAGACATACGCGAAGCATCTGATAATCGAAAACTTACTATTCTTACACTACTTGACTTTAGTAAAGCATTTGACACGGTAGACTTGGACTTATTGTTGCTTAAACTAAAAAACCTCTCACTTTCTGACAGTGTCACGCAATGGTTCAACTCCTACCTTCGTGAGCGCCAGCAATATGTTGTAGGAATTCTATATTACGCTCTTCTTGGACCTACCGTAAAGCTGGAGTTCCACAGGGCTCGGTGCTCGGCCCATTGCTTTTTTCAATCTATATAAACGACATATCTGACTCCCTAAAACATTGCAAACATCATTTATTTGCGGACGACATGCAGATCTACCTTCACTCAGACAAATATTCTTTAAATGACGCGGTAACCAAAATTAATGAGGACCTTGACTCGCTAACGGCGTGGACAGAGAAATATGGACTTGAATTAAATCCTAGAAAGACACAAGCAATCATTATGGGCCATCAGAGACTATTATCCTCAATTAACACAATGCAGTATTACATGTGTCACTTAATGGGGTTCAGATCCCTTATAGTGAGACAGTAAAAAATCTAGGAGTGTTTTATGGATAAACATTTAATTTGGAATAAACAAATAAATAACATTTGCAAAACTATCTTCCCAATAATACACTCATTAAATCGTATAAGAAATTGTTTACCGTTTTCTCTAAGAAAAATGCTAGTAGAAACACTTGCAATGCCCCATTTTGATTATTGTGATACTCTTTTTACTGACCTAAATACTGTTCTTACCCAAAGACTTCAACGTGTTCACAATTCTTGCATACGTTTTATTTGTGGTATACGTAGATTTGATCACGTTACCCATCCCGGAACAATTGTCATGGCTTCGTCTTCAAGATCGTAGACACATCCATTCCCTATGCCTTCTCTATAACATATTACACACATCTTTACCTTATTATTTATGACACCGCTTCACTAAACTCTCTGATACACATAACTTAGATACCCGATCCCTTGAGCACAGTGTCCTTTATATCCCTCATCATCATACTACCTATTATTCGAAATCTTTACAGTTTTCTCTTGCTAGAACATGGAATTTACTTCCCCCTATGTCAGAGACTGCCAAACTTTACCATCTTTCAGAAATAAATTGAAAATAAAATCACTAACAGAAACAACTCACTAATACTACTTTTTAAGAATTAATAATGCGTTTTTTGCATTATATAATAAAAATAGACTTAGGATTTGTTACATATATGTACCTAATGCCTTGTATAAAAAAGCGTAGATTAATTCATTGTAGTTTATTACTTTCTTTGTATTTTTTTTCTCTTCTTTTTATGCTAGTAGATTCGAGCTGTTATTCCTTGTTTTTATTGATTGTATCATTAATTTAATTTTAATTGTATTTAGTTTCATTCTATTATTAGACATTAATTTCATTATTATTCTATATGACAGATAATGATGTTGTTCAATGACTATTATTGTAACTTTTTTTTGGCTTCAATGGTTAACATGTTTGTCGCCTTTTTAATATGACTATATTGTAATTTGTTTGTATTCATGTGAACATATGTTTGTCTGTTTTATATGACTATTATTGTATTTTTTTTTGTATTCATATGTAACATATGCTTGTTCTGGTGAGTGGAAGAGAAGGCCATATGACCTTAACTCCACCAGGCTAAATAAATCTATTCTATTCTATTCTATTCTATTCTATTTTATACAAAGCGTATTGGAAACTAAAATTATTTTTCATTCTTTAGTTTTCTAATAAAGCGTGTTATTTTAGTTTTATAAAACTATTATTTTTTTGTCCTTGGATTTTTTCTCAAAAATGACATAATTTCAAAAATATCGAAAACTGCAAAAATACAATCTAGAGGGCTAGTCAGAGATTTATAATGCAGAAAAACCGGTTAAAAGTAAAAAATTTGAAAATCGACTTATTATTTTCCAAGGCTATATATAACCTTGGACTTTTTCTCAAAAATTACATAATTTCAAAAATATCCAAAACTGCAAAAATACAATCTAGACGGCTAGTCAAAGATTTATAATGCATAAAATCCGATTAAAATAAAAAATTTGAAAATCGAGTTACTTGGATTTTTTCTCAAAAATTACATAATTTCTAAAATATCGAAAACTGCAAAAATACAATCCAGAGGGCTAGTCAGAGATTTATATTGCAAAAAATCCGGTTAAAATCAAAAATTTGAAAATCGAGTTATTTTTTCCAATGCTATAACCTTGGAGTTTCTCTCAAAAAATTACGTAATTCAAAAATATCGAAAAGTGCAAAAAAATACAATCTAGAGGGATAGTCAAAGAGATTTATAATGCAAAAAATCCGTTAGTTAAACTCAAAAATTTGCAAATCTAGTTATTTTTTTCTCAAAGATTATATGATTTAAAAAATATCGTAAACTGCAAAAATACAATCTAGAGGGCGCTCTTAGAGATTATAATGCAAAAAAAACTCCGGTTAAAATAAACATTTGAAAATCGAGTTATTTTTTTCCGAGGCTATAACTGATTTTTTCTCAAAAATTACATAATGTTCAAAACTATCGAAAACTGAAAAAATAAAACCTAGAGGGCTAGTCAGAGATTTATAATGCAAAAAACAGGTTGAATAAAAAATTTGAAAATCGAGTTATTTTTCCTAGGCTATAACCTTGGATTTTTCCTCAAAAATTACATAATTTCAAAAAATATCGAAAACGAAAAAAAAAACCTAGAGGGCTAGTCAGAGATTTATAATGCAAAAAATCCGGTTAAAATCAAAAATTTGAAAATCGAGTTATTTTTTTCCAAGGCTATAACCTCGGATTTTTCCTCAAAAATTACATAATTTCAAAAATATCGAAAACTGCAAAAATACAATCTAGAGGGCTAGTCAAAGATTTTAATGCAAAAAATCCGGTTAAAATCAAAAATTTGAAAATCGAGTTATTTTTTTCCAAAGCAAATACCTTGGATTTTCTCTCAAAAATTACATGATTTCAAAAATATCGAAAACTGCAAAAATACAATCTAGAGGGCTAGTCAGAGATTTATAATGCAAAAAATCCGGTTAAAATCAAAAATTTGAAAATCGAGTTATATTTTTTCCAAGGCTAAACCTTGGACATTTTTCCTCAAAGAGTATATGATATACAAAAATATCGTAAACTGGCAAAAATACAATCTAGAGGCACTAGTAGAGATTTATAATGCAAAAATCCGGTTGAAAAAAAAATTTGAAAATCGAGTTATTTTTTCCGGGCTAGAACCTTGGATTTTTTCAAAAAATTACTTAAATTTCAAAAAATCGAAAACTGAAAATAAACCTAGAGGCTAGTCAGAGATTTATAATGCAAAAAACCGGTTAAAATCAAAAATTTGAAAATCGAGTTATTTTTTTCCAAGGCGTGGATTTTTCCTCAAAAATTACATAATTTCAAAATATCGAAAACTGCAAATATACAATCAGAGGGCTAGTCAAGATTTATATGCAAAAATCCGGTAAATAAAAATTAGAAAATCGAGTATTTTGTCCAAGCATAACCTTGGATTTTCTCAAAAATGACATAATTTCAAAAAATCGAAACTGAAATATACATCTAGGACGCCTAGTCAAAGAGTATAATCAAAAAATCGGTTAAAATCAAAATGTGAAACGAGTTATTTTTTTCCAAGGCTATAACCTGGATTTTTTCCTCAAAAATAAATAATTTCAAAAATATCGAAACTGCAAAAACATCAGAGGGCTAGTCCAAGATTTAAAAGAAAAAAATCCGGTTAAAATCAAAAATTTGAAATCGAGTTATTTTTTCCAAGGCTTGGAATTTTCTCAAAAAATACAGCATCATCATCATGAAAAAATTCGTTTAGGCCATGTGGCCTGTTAATAATGTCAAAAATTCGAAAACGCAAATATAAATCTAGAGGGCTAGTCAGAATTTATAATGCAAAAAATACGGTTAAAATAAAAAAAATTGAATCGAGTTATTTCTTCCAGGCTAGAGGCCGTTAGAGATCATATGCAAAAAATCCGGTAAAAAGCAAAAATTTGAAATCAAGTTATTTTTTCCGAGCTATAACCTTGGATTTTTCTCAAAATTTACCATAATTCAAAAAATACAAAACTGCAAAAATACATCTAGAGGGCTAGTCAAGATTATAATGCAAAATCCGGTGTAAAATAAAAAATTGAAAATCGAGTTATTTTTTCCAAGGCATAACCTGGATTTTCTCTCAAAAATTACATGGATTTCAAAAGTATCGAAAACTGCAAAAATACAACTAGAGGCTAGTCAAGATTTATAATGCAAAAATCCGGTTACATCAAAAATTTGAAAATCGAGTTATATTTTTTCCCAAGGCTATAACCCTGTGATTTTTTTCTCAAAGATTATATGAGTTCAAAAATATCGTAAACTGCAAAAATAACAATCTAGAGGCCTCGTATAGATTTATACTGCAAAAATCCGTTAAAATAAAACATTTGAAATCGAGTTTTTTTTTTCCGGAGGCTACCACTTGGATTTTTTCTCAAAATTACATAATTTCAAAAATATCGAAAAACTGAAAAAATAAAACCAGAGGGCTAGTCAGAGATTTATAATGCAAAAAATCCGGTTGAAATAAAAAATTTGAAAATCGAGTTATTTTTTCCTAGGCTATAACCTTGGATTTTTTCTCAAAAATTACATAATTTCAAAAATATCGAAAAACTGAAAAAATAAAAACCTAGAGGGCTATCAGAGATTTATAATGCAAAAAATCCGGTTAAAATCAAAAATTGAGAAAGTCGAGTTAGTATTTTTTCCAACGCTATAACCTTGGATTTTTCCTCAAAAATTACAATAATTCAAAAATATCGAAAACTGAAAAAATAAAACCTAGAGGGCTAGTCAGAGATTTAGAATGCAAAAAAAATCAGGTTCAAAATCAAAAATTTGAAAATCGAATTATTTTTTTCCAAAGCAAATACCTTGGATTTATCTCAAAAAATTACATGATTTCAAAAATATCGAAAACGCAAAAATTACAATCTAGAGGGCTAGTCAGAGTTGATAATGCAAAATCCGGTTAAAATCAAAAAATTGGAAAAATCGGTTATATTTGTTCCAAGGTATAACCTGGACTTTTTTTCAAAGATTATATGATACAAAAATTCGTTAACGCAAAAAAAACAATTAGAGGGCTGGTAGAGATTTATAGGCAAAAAATCCGGTTGAAATAAACATTTGAAAATCGAGTTATTTTTCCGAGGTATAACCTGGGATTTTTTCTCAAAATTACATAATTTTCAAAAATAAAAAAAAATAAAAAAATAAACCAGAGGCTAGTCAGAGATTTATAAGCAAAAAATCCGTTAAATCAAAAATTGAAATCGAGTTATTTTTTTCGAAGGCTATAACCTTGGGTTTTTCCTCCCAAATTTACATAATTTCAAAAATATCCAAAACTAAAAAAAAATACAATTAGAGGGCCAGTCAAAAATTTATATGCAAAAATCGGTTAAATAAAAAATTTAAAATCGAGTTATTTTTTCCAAGGCTATAACCTTGGATTTTCCCAAAAATTACATAATTCAAAAATATCGAAACTGCAAATATACAATTAGAGGGCTGTCAAGATTTATAAGGCAAAAAATCCGGTTAAAATAAAAAAATTAGAAATCGAGTTATTTTTTTCCAGGCTTTTTTCCAACCTTGGATTTTCCTCAAAATTACATAATCCTCAAAAATTCAAAACTGCAAAATAAAAATCTAGGCTAGTAAAGATTTATAATGCAAAAAATCGGTAAAATCAAAAATTTGAAAATCGAGGATTTTTTCCAAGGCTTACCTTGGATTTGTCCTCAAAACTACATAATTTCAAAATATCGAAAACTGCAAAAAATAATCTAGAGGCTAGTCAAGATTTATAATGCCAAAAAATCCGGTTAAAATCAAAAATTTGAAAAGAGAGTTATTTTTTTCCAAGGCTTGGATTTTCCTCAAATTACATATCATCATCATGAACAAATTGTGTTAGGCCATGTGGCCTGTTACATAATTTCAAAAATATCGAAAACTGCAAATATACAATCTAGAGGGCTAGTCAGAGATTTATAATGCAAAAAATCCGGGTAAAATAAAAAAAAATTGAAAATCGAGTTATTTCTTTCCAAGGCTAGAGGGCTCGTTAGAGATTCATAATGCAAAAAATCCGGTTAAAATCAAAAATTTGAAAATCAAGTTATTTTTTTCCGAGGCTATAACCTTGGATTTTTCCTCAAAATTTACATAATTTGAAAAAATATCCAAAACTGCAAAAATACAATCTAGAGGGCTTGTCAAAGATTTATAATGCAAAAAATCCGGTTAAAATAAATAATTTGAAAATCGAGTTATTTTTTTCCAAGGCTATAACCTTGGATTTTCTCTCAAAAATTACATGATTTCATAAGTATCGAAAACTGCAAAAATACAATCTAGAGGGCTAGTCAGAGATTTATAATGCAAAAAATCCGGTTAAAATCAAAAATTTGAAAATCGAGTTATATTTTTTCCAAGGCTATAACCTTGGATTTTTTTCTCAAAGATTATATGATTTCAAAAATATCGAAAACTGCAAAAATACAATCTAGAGGGCTCGTTAGAGATTTATAATGCAAAAAACCCGGTTAAAATAAAACATTTGAAAATCGAGTTATTTTTTTCCGAGGCTATCACCTTGGATTTTTTCTCAAAATTACATAATTTCAAAAATATCGAAAACTGAAAAAATAAAACCTAGAGGGCTAGTCAGAGATTTATAATGCAAAAAATCCGGTTGAAATAAAAAATTTGAAAATCGAGTTATTTTTTCCTAGGCTATAACCTTGGATTTTTTCTCAAAAATTACATAATTTCAAAAATATCGAAAACTGAAAAAATAAAACCTAGAGGGCTAGTCAGAGATTTATAATGCAAAAAATCCGGTTAAAATCAAAAATTTGAAAGTCGAGTTATTTTTTTCCAACGCTATAACCTTGGATTTTTCCTCAAAAATTACATAATTTCAAAAATATCGAAAACTGAAAAAATAAAACCTAGAGGGCTAGTCAGAGATTTATAATGCAAAAAATCCGGTTAAAATCAAAAATTTGAAAATCGAGTTATTTTTTTCCAACGCTATAACCTTGGATTTTTCCTCAAAAATTACATAATTTCAAAAATATCGAAAACTGCAAATATACAATCTAGAGGGCTAGTCAAAGATTTATAATGCAAAAAATCCGGTTAAAATAAAAAATTTGAAAATCGAGTTATTTTTTTCCAAGGCTATAACCTTGGATTTTTTCTCAAAAATTACATAATTTCAAAAATATCTAAAACTGCAAATATACAATCTAGAGGGCTAGTCAAAGATTTATAATGCAAAAAATCCGGTTAAAATCAAAAATTTGAAAATCGAGTTATTTTTTTCCAAGGCTATAACCTTGGATTTTTCCTCAAAAATTACATAATTTCAAAAATATCGAAAACTGCAAATATACAATCTAGAGGGCTAGTCAAAGATTTATAATGCAAAAAATCCGGTTAAAATCAAAATTTGAAAATCGAGTTATTTTTTTCCAAGGCTTGGATTTTTCCTCAAAAATTACATCATCATCATCATGAACAAATTCGTTTTAGGCCATGTGGCCTGTTACATAATATCAAAAATATCGAAAACTGCAAATATACAATCTAGAGGGCTAGACAGAGATTTATAATGCAAAAAATCCGGGTAAAATAAAAAAAAATTGAAAATCGAGTTATTTCTTTCCAAGGCTAGAGGGCTCGTTAGAGATTCATAATGCAAAAAATCCGGTTTAAAAATCAAAAAATTTGAAAATCGAGTTATTTGATTTTTTCAAATATCACATAATTTCAAAAATAATCGAAAACTGCAAAATACAATCCAGAGGGCTAGTCAAAGATTTATAATGCAAAAAATCCGGTTAAAATAAAAAATTTGAAAATCGAGTTATTTTTTTCCAACGCTATAACCTTGGATTTTTTCTCAAAAATTACATAATTTCAAAAATATCGAAAACTGCAAAAATACAATCTAGAGGTCTAGTCCGAGATTTATAATGCAAGACATCCGGATAAAATAAATAATTTGAAAATCGAGATATTTTTTTCCTAGGCGACCTTGGATTTTTCTTAAAAAATTACATAATTTCGAAAATATCGAAAATTGTAAAAATGCAATCTAGAGGGCTAGTCAGAGATTTATAATGCAAAAAATCCGGTTAAAATAAAAAATTTGAAAATCGAGTTATTTCTTTCCAAGGCTATAACCTTGGATTTTTTCTCAAAAATTACATAATTTCAAAAATATCGAAAACTGCAAAAATACAATCTAGAGGGCTAGTCAGAGATTTATAATGCAAAAAATCCGGTTAAAATAAAAAATTTGAAAATCGAGTTATTTTTTCCAAGGCTATAATAACCTTGGATTTTTCCTCAAAAATTACATAATTTCAAAAATATCGAAAACTGCAAATATACAATCTAGAGGGCTAGTCAGAGATTTATAATGCAAAAAATCCGGGTAAAATAAAAAAATTGAAAATCGAGTTATTTCTTTCCAAGGCTAGAGGGCTCGTTAGAGATTCATAATGCAAAAAATCCGGTTAAAATCAAAAATTTGAAAATCGAGTTATTTGATTTTTTTTCCAAATATCACATAATTTCAAAAATATCGAAAACTGCAAAAATACAATCCAGAGGGCTAGTCAAAGATTTATAATGCAAAAAATCCGGTTAAAATCAAAAATTTGAAAATCGAGTTATTTTTTTCCAAGGCTATAACCTTGGATTTTTCTCAAAAATTACATAATTTCAAAAATATCGAAAACTGCAAAAATACAATCTAGAGGTCTAGTCCGAGATTTATAATGCAAGAAATCCGGATAAAATAAATAATTTGAAAATCGAGTTATTTTTTTCCTAGGTGACCTTGGATTTTTTCTAAAAAAAATTACATCATTTCGAAAATATCGAAAATTGCAAAAATGCAATCTAGAGGGCTAGTTAGAGATTTATAATGCAAAAAATCCGGTTAAAATAAAAAATTTGAAAATCGAGTTTTTTTTTCCAAAGCTATAACCTTGGATTTTTTCTCAAAAATTACATAATTTCAAAAATATCGAAAACTTCAAAAATACAATCTAGAGGGCTAGTTAGAGATTTATAATGCAAAAAATCCGGTTAAAATCAAAAATTTGAAAATCGAGTTATTTTTTTCCAAGGCAGACTTGCCGACATTTGAAGAGTAAATAGGTCAAAGAGCTCACAGAATCTCCTGAGGATGTCTACCACAGTAGTAGACGAAACGTTGAGTGTTAATAAAACCAGACCACGGCCATTTAGCCCGAAATACATAAAATGCCTGAATCAAAATACGTGCCGTGAAAGTCTACAATTTTACATAGATATGTTTATAGGAGAGTAAAGGTGAAGAATGAAGCTTGCAGGCTTTGTTCTTTCGGAAATCGCTAAAAGGAGAGCTTAGAATATTTTCTAAGAGAGAGAAGTGTTTCACGCTAATTAAATCAACATTGTTTGTTCTAAATGAAGTGATTAGTGTAAATATGTGGACGTCTTATTCATTAAGTGGCCGTGTGTGGGACTGATGGAAGTCTATCGTGATGAGGTTGCGTGTTGTACCAGCTCGTGTTCCTCACCCACTTCTTAATTAGCGGCCCTACTCCTACCAGATGCGCAATAAATATCTTTCTCATTTGTTAAATACACCCTCACTTTCCTAAGCTATTCGTTCTCAGTCTTTTAGCGAATTCCGAAAATATTTTAAATTTTTTTACAAATCCTCATCGATCCTATGCAGTAGACACAGAAAATTACCATTATGGGCACCGAATTGTGAAAATGTTGAAAAAAATTAATTTGTTGTTAATTTTCTTTTTAATAACTCTGATTCTTTAGGATCGTTTTCATGTAAAAGTTATATTGTACGAGCAAAATTTATTCCTGACGTAAGAGTTTAAAATCCCTTGCACATGTGGTCAGCATTACTAAGTTTTGGACCGCAGAGAGATGGACAGGCAGTCGGATGGAGAGGACTACATAACAGTGAGTTTTATGATCATTATAGATAACCAGATATAATAAGAGCAGTTAAGCCTCGTAGACTGCGATGAACAGGGCTTGTAGCACGAATGAGGATAAAGATGGGCATCGAAACACCTTATAGGAAAACCAGAAAGAAAGCGCCCAGTATGTAGACCAAGAATTATGTGGGAGAATAACATTAACTAGGCTATGATTTTAGGAAAATATATTATAATTTGATGATTGGAAAACATTATCTCAGGATAGGGATGTATGGAGGCTAATCGGGGGACTACTGGGCTGTAGTGTCATTGAAAAAAGATGTATATGAATGTCTTGTGGTATTGGACAAAAGAAAAATTATATCATCATCATCATCAACAATCACGGATTAAGCCAATGTGGTTTGTTCCGATCTCATAGATTCTCATTCAAAAAGTTGAATCCATCTCTTTTTCGGTCTACCAACATTCCTGTCTCCTCTTGGTTTGTAATTAAGTATAATTTTTGGAATTCGATCATCTTTCATTCTTTGAACATGTTCTTTCCATTTTTTCTAGATTATATTATTTTATATAAAAGTTTAAAAATATTTAGCTCATTCCTAACATCTTCACTTCTTCCTTTATCTAGAAGTTTGCAGCCAGCCACACTTCTCAGTAATCTCGTTTCAGCTGCTTCTATGATCTCTTTTAGTTAAAACCCAAAATTCACTACCATACAATAGTAAAGGGACTGCCACTGCTTTATAAAATTTTAGTTTTGTTTCCATTCTTGTGTTTTTAAAAATTCTTTTAATTGTGCCATATATATAATTAAATTTATTAAGTTTGTTAAACAGATCTTCATTTTTAAAATAGGAGCGGATGAGAATCTCTATGAGGCAGTCTCATCAAAGGATCTAGCGTCCCTTCCCTCGCACACTGGCCCGGTGTGTAGTTCCTGACCGAAGGATCCCTTGCACAGGGTAACGTGTGAAAACCTCAAAGGACAGAAATGAATGTGCGGAGGAGACACCCTTCCTCCAGGGAAAAATTTGGATACCCATTCCCGAGGTAACAAGGGAGAAGTCCTCAACAGTCTATAGGAGCGGAAGAGGCAGCCCTCCATTAGGGGTTCTTACAACTGGGGACTATGATGTCTAACCTTAAGATGGCAAACCCATCGTACATCTCACTCTGCGGAACGCCAGTAACGTACCCAGAGGAAATACGTAATTACTAAAAGTCTCATAGACTATTTAACTCATGTCGCAAATGGTAGTCAATGACCAATCACGTTTCAATGAATTCTATTTTACAGCAATGACAGTCGTGTTTCACCTCGCTCTTTATCGATTTCTCTTTATCAGCTCCTGCTTTTGTAATAAAGAAAGCTCCTCCTTTTTTTAATATTCTGAACAGGTTAGACCATTATTTTTCTCCAACAAATACATTGAAATATAGCAAATAATGAATAGATTCAGTGATTTTACAGAGTTGTTTATTCAAAATATAAATTATTAACCTATAATGTTGATTATAATAGTTTGATGTGTTTCATTATTTCTCCAATAGAGTACATTCTTACAATATTGCGATCCTATTTGGCAATAAATAATATGATCGAGTTGCAGTGACTATATATAACCTCACATTTCTAATTTGTTTTCAAACTTCGCCGTTTACATTAACTATATAAATATTTTAAAACACCGGTAACTATATTCAAATAATTATTTGTGAGTAAAGAGCTTAATTTTATTCGTTAAATAGTCCTAACAAATGCCACTCTTGATTTTCAAATTCTCTAGATAAATTCACGACTCACGAAGTGAGGAGTGAATTTATCGATAATTTGGAAATCACTCGTGGCATTACTTATGATAATGGAAACAGGGCTGTCTCAACGTTGACAACCTTGGCTAGAAACAGAAAAATTATATTCTGGTATGATTTTCTTAATTTAGTTCTAGTTGTAATACAGTCCTTCTCTGTATTCTACCGACTCGTCCAAGTACATAAGTTAAGTTCAATATGCTGGAAGCTGGAAATACGGAATGCACAGTAGAAAGCATAGGAGGGAAGCAACTCCGAAACAAGAACATTAAAACGTTATACTCTTTCATCTCTATGACAATATGACAGAAATTTCCGCACTGTAATTTCTGCTATTTGTTGTGGTTTCTAACCCGCATTGGCTATGAATGTGCCCACGCGTAATGTAGCCAAAACCGAAAAGTAAATACAGCAGCCTCTAACGGAATAAATCTAAACATACACTCTGTATAAAGTTTACAAGTCCCTCACCCGTAAATTAAACGAATTCCTCAGCAATTCGAATTTAAAATCCGATTTTGTTAGTTTACGGAAAATATCTCTCTGTTGTTATTCAAATAGTACAACATAGAGAATAAATGTGAGTTTGTCTTTCAACACAGAGTACATACACAATTTATTTTGTAAAGCAAATAAATTCGTAAACAATAAAATTAAATATATCGTGCGCTGCTGTGATGAATGAAAATTAATGTGTTTTTATGTTTAGTTGAATAAGTAAATGGAAAAATAATTATAAATGTATATCGTAATTATTTTCAAATACCCCTTGCTGATTATGCGGCGATTCCTGGGAATGTACTGTACATTAGGGTGGGCCAAAAAAAATTCATTATTTTATTTCGAAGCTGTAATAGCGCGAAAAACTTGCGAATTATATAGACACAAGATAATAAAAATATATCAAAATCGGTTGACATCTTCCGGTCGCGCAAAGGCTATAAAGTTTGACAAAATATGGAAAAAAAACTTCATACTTACTTACTTACTTACTTACTCACTGGCACTATCGAATCCGTAGGTTCATGGCCGCACGGACATAAGCTCTCCATACATCCCTATCCTGAGCTAATGCTTTCCAATCATTCCCTGTATAATCTACTTCCCTCAAATCATAGTTAACGTTATTCTCCCACCTCATTCTTGGTCTACCAACTGGGCGTTTTCCCTCTGGCTTTCCTACAAGAAGCTTCCATGCAAGTCTCCCATTCCCCATACGTGCAACATGTCCTGCCCATCGCAGTCTACGAGACTTAACTGTTCTTATTATATCTGGCTTCCTATAAAGACCATGTAGTTCATTGTTATGTAGTCTTCTCCATTCACCTGTCTGTTCATCTATCTTTGGTCCAAAAATGTTCCTAAGTACTTTATTCTCAAATACGTGTAATCTCCTTTCCTCTCTTAAAGTAAGAGTCCATGTTTCGCACCCATATAATGTAACTGGTAAAATAATAGTTTTATATATTTTCAGTTTAACGTTTTTTGAAAGGAGTTGGGACATCAAGAGTCTCTGCAATGCATAATAGCACGCATTTCCAGAATTGAGCCTATGTTTAATTCTTTGTGAATCTCATTCCTATTTGTGATCATTGTTCCTAGGTATTTGAATTCAGCCACTTCCTCAAAATGTCCCTCATTTGTAAAAAAAAAAAAAAAAAAAAAAAAAAAAAAAAAAAAAAAAAAAAAAAAAAAAAACTTCATTTTAATTAGATGTTTTCGTAATGTAATAGTTTGTAACGTCTTCAAAAATAGCCTAAAAACATTGTGTTTTAATTTGATTTATATCATTTGATATCTTCCAGTCGCGCATAAGCTCCAAAATTTGCCAGAATAATGAACAAGTTATATTTTTACGCATTTTTAGTATTTTACAAATAACTTCCAGAGTATTGATTGTCAGATCCCTCAGATAGACATAAACGTGCTTAGCAAAGATCAGCAATACCTACTTGATATTTTTAAAAAAATTGCAAAAATGAAGTTTTCTTTCATATTTTGCCAACCGTCGGAGCCTTTGCGCTACCGAAAGATATCAACCGATTTTGATAATTTTTTTCTTTTTTAGCTATATAATTTGCAACTTTTCCACGCTATTACAACTTCGATATAAAAAATGAGTTTTTTCGGCGCATCCTAATGTACATATCCCGACCTTCTCGGCATAAATGAGCTAAAAGTTATCCGTAAAAGAATACCCATCCTGAGCTGCTCTGCTTGCCCGGGAATCTACTTACCCCTATCTTCTTGGCATCAATGAAAGACAAAAACGGTTATTGTGAGTTATCCGTAAGAGATAAACATATGCTGTCGCGGACGTTTTGTAGAGTTTTCTGAGATAATCAATTCTGTGTACATTAATTTGGTGTATTTGTTATGGTTTAGACAGCGTAAGCCATTTAAGAGTCCAAAAATCTACTTTTTCACGTTTTTTCACTACAAAGGGTGATTTTAAGGGTGAAGGGGTTGAGTATTACAACTCTCTTATAGCCTAAAACCTTCCCGGGAAACTGCTGAACATTTTGCAAAAAACCCTATCACAATCAGAAGAACGGTATGGTAGATCATAAAATAAGAATAAACAAACATTCTGATGTTTTTATTATTGATTTAACATTTCTCAATGAAAGATAAATTATATTTGAAGAGAACAATTTTCGCCTAGACCGGGACTCGAACCCGGGACTCGAACCCGGGACCCTTGGCTTTCCGGGCCAAGTGCTCTACCAACTGAGCTACCGAGGCGAGTTACGATCTACACGCAAATTTTTCTCTTATATACGTTGTAATTCCCTATCGCCAAATTTTTCTCTTCAAATATAATTTATCTTTCATTAAGAAATGTTAAATCAATAATAAAAACATCATTAGAAGCTTTACCAGCTTTATAAAGTAATGTTAAATTCCCAATAAATGTCTTCTTAACTAAGAAGCCGCCATTTGCAAAGATAGAAGCAATGGTTTGAAAAGCATTTGGCGATAGGGAATTACAACGTATATAAGAGAAAAATTTGCGTCTAGATCGTAACTCGCCTTGGTAGCTCAGTTGGTAGAGCACTTGGTCCGAAAAGCCAAGGGTCCCGGGTTCGAGTCCCGGTCTAGGCGAAAATTTTTCTCTTCAAATATAAACAAACATTCGTTTTTATATAGGCCTATTAGATAAAACTTTCGGGGATTTTATGCCACCGTACCACCTACATAAATTAAAATACAAAAACAAAAAAAAACACAATTTATTGTTGCAGTATGTAAGTAATTTCTTTAGCGTAATATAAAATTGATTTTTTTCCCAAAACAATTAGAAAAAATCCGTTAAAATGAAGTGACAAGTTGAGCTCAAAGTAATATAAAATCAGCATATTTTATATGTAAAATATGTATTAGTCATTGTTAAGATAGTGTAGCCAACTTATCACAAAAATCCGCTAACAAACGAGTGAATGCTAAACTAATCTGACAAACTCGCCCATTTCTTCAATGGTTAATGTAAGCTATTTTCCACTGAACACTCTAAAATATTCATAAGTAATGTCAGAAGTGATTTCCAAATCATCTATAAATTCACGAGTCAGGAAGTCACGAGTAAGTTTATCTAGAGGATTTGGAAATCAAGAGTGGCATTTGTTAGGACTATTTAACGAATAAAATTAAGCTGTTTACTCAAAAATCATTATTTAAATATAGTTACCGGTATTTTAAAACATTCATATATTATTTTATATAAATGGCGATGTTTGGAAACAAATGAGAAATGCATGGTTATGTTTCATTTGTTTATTCAATGTAACTTGATGATATTATTTATTGCCAAATAGGATCGCAATATTGTAAGAATGCACCCTACTGGAGAAAAAATGAAACACGTCAAACTGTATATTATAACCAACATTATAGGTTATTAATTTATTTATTTAGTAAACAACTCGGTAAAATCATTATTTAAAAACACAATCATTGAACACACAAATATCAAATATGGTTCTAAGGAATCTGTTGATTATTTGCTATATTTAATGTATTTGTTGGAGAGTAGTCACAGCATAATAATGCTCTGACCTGTTCAGAATATTAAAAATGAGGAGATTTGTTTATCGCAAAAGCAGGAGCTGGCAAAGAGAATTCGATAAAGAGCGAGGTGAAACACGACTGTCATTAGCTGTAAAACAAAATTAATTGAAATGTGATTGGTCATTGATTCCCATTTGGGACTGAGTTAAATAGTCAAAACAATTTGTTTCTTTCCACTTTTAAAATGCTTTGTTTCCCAATACTTAAGAAATTCTACAGATATTTTGGCACTTTAAAACAATTGAAATTCCAACATATGTTGCATTCCGCACGCATAAGAATAAAATAATACTTATTTTATGTATTTAAATTGTAATTATCAATTTTAAGATTCTCTCATATAACTAATATAGACATATGCTAGATTACACTGAGCATCAAAAAAGAAACTTTTTTTTTGTCTCAGAAAGAAAAATATGTGATTCTGATAGTATTTTTTCTCCCGAATTCAAATATGATATCGGTTTTTTTTTTTTCACGTAAGGTTTTCGAGAGACAGGAATTTATAATTTCAAACACTTTAATATTTTCTACATTCGTAACTACACAATTTTCGAACATTCAGACTCACCTAGAAAGTAAGAAATGACGATTTTCTGCTATATTTCGCCTGTAGAGCATTCCTCTTGATGGTCCAACAATAATCGGCCAGCATATTAGGATTCCATTTGCCTTGATATATCTTTTCCATAGCTGAAATCTCCTGATGAATGTGTTCCCCGTGCTCATTGCTCACTGGGACAAATGGACAAAAAAAGTTTATTAAAATAATAATTATTTAAATCTATTAATTGAAATTAAAATTTAAAAAACTGTGAGTGATGGAGAAATTCCGAATACATATTTGAAAACACGATAAAAACTGCATTAAGTACAACTATTGGTGGTACTCATGAGACAAAAATCATGTTGACCTGTGCAATATGTTTAATTGTTTAATTTCCATTATTTCGAGTGTTAGAGAGCAAACTACATTTTCTTACACGCTTAAAATGCAAAACCCATTATTCTACCAATGAAAATGCAGTCATACATCTACATTACAACTGGAACTAGCTCGGAAGAGGTATAGATAGGTAGCTTCTTCATGGTGAACATGATTTGGTAATGTGCAGTCAGACAATAAGGAACCAACCACATTGGACTCAGATCAATAGCAGATTCAACCAACTAAAATGGCAACTGCAGATTCTCAGATCGTCCAGTTGTCCATTACATGCCTTGTATTAGAAGCATGTGTTTGTAAATCTATCGATAGAGGAGACACAGGGTGTCCTAGGATAGTTTAAACTAATATCATCTTTCAGCTAAAAACAATTTTACTGCTTCAGTGATAAACTAGTAAATATCCATAGTTTTGAATCTTACTGTTCTAAATCCATTTTTTAGAATTTTTGTTATTAGGTGTATTACAGACCGAATATAGGAACGACTGGAAAAAACATATTGATAGAATGCCAGAAAAAAATATTTCCAAAATTATTGCTAAATTATAAACCGCACGGAAGGAGAAATGTTGGACGCCCACTACAAATTAACAGAAGAAATTTGTGTTTAAGGGTTAATGTCATTACAAATATTAGGTGAGAGCGAGGAGATACTAAGGGCCAACTTGCACACTCTACAGATAACACTAAGAAATTGGGACTGGAAGTAAATACATAGCCATACATATAAATATAAAATGAAAATAGATAGTTAATAAAAAATTGAAAATATTTTGAAGAAGTGGTTGAAGTCAGATATCTAGGAACAATAATTACAATTAGGAATTAGATGCGCAAATAAATTAAACATGGATTCAATCCTGGAAATGCATGGTATTATGCATCACAGGGACTCTTGTCATCCCAACTTCTCTCGAAAAATATTAAACTGAAAATATATATAACTGTTTTTCTTCCAATTATTGTATATGGATGCGAAACATGAAATCTTACTTTAAGGGAGGAGAAAAGATTACAAATATTTGAAAATTTAGTTCTCATGAAAAATGTTTAATCAAAGAGAGATGAACAGACAGGCGAATGGAGAAGACTACATAACAGTGAATTACATGGCCTTTATAGGAAGCCAGATATAATAAGAACAGTCAAGTCTCGTAGACTACGATGGGCAGGACATGTGGCACGATTCAGGAAAAATAGAGGGGCATTGGAAGCTTCTTGTAGGAAAACTATAGGGAAAACTCCCAGTTGGTAGACCAAGGAAAGGTTAGGAGAATAACATTAACCATTATTTGTGATTTGAGGAAAATAGAAAGTACAATGATGATTTGTAAAACTTTAGCTCAGGGTAAGGATATATGGAGACTTTATATCCTAGCAGCCATGAAGGGATCAAACATGCTATGTTGACTAAATCACGTATTTTCCAGTTTTCCGATTGTGATCAAATGTACACGTACAAAAACTTTGATCTAATGTTGTTGAATATCAGTTTTACGAGCAGTTCTCTTTTTGATGGAACATTTTTTTTATTTTTTGCATAAAATGACACTGGGTTCCTCCACAGTTCAAGCATTTCTATTTTCATCACTTATTCCCTTAAAACTTATAACTTCTCCATTTTCAGCAGATGGTGCGAAACATGACGCTTTACCTCTTGCATGAAAAGAAAACAGCTATTCTTTATTTTCCTTTGAGTCGAACGAATAAAGTCGTGAAAACTTCATGGTGTTCACAAGCTACTCTGAATGTTGAGAACGTGTCAATTTGAGTTGAACATAAAATCACTCTACAATAAGGAAACACGCTGTATCACAAGAATATATTTCCCCTTGAAGCAATATAATCACACATTCAAAATACTGGGGCATTCGATAAGTAATGCCAATATTGTTATCTAATATATAAAAATGAATGTTTCTTTGTTCGTTTGTTTACTCGTACTTTATGCGTGGCCATACCGTTGATACGATTGTGATGGAGTTTTTTTGCAAAATGTTCAGGAGATTCCCGAGATGGACACAGGCTATAAGAGACTTGAGATACTCAACTCTACACCCTTAAAAAACACCCTTTGTAGTAAAAACGTGAAAAAGTCTCTTTTTTACTCTTAAATGGCTTACGCTGCCTAAACCATAACAAATACACCAAATTAATGTACACAGAATTGAATATCTCAAAAACCTCTACAAAAAAGTCCGCGACAACATATGTTTATCTTTTACGGATAACTCACAATAACCATTTTTGTCTTTCATTGATGCCAAGAAGATCGGGATAAGTAGATTCCGGGGCATGCGTGCTTTGCCATACCGTTCATACGATTGTGATGGGGCTTTTTGAAAAATATTCAGGAGATTCCGGGATGAACATAGGCTATAAGAGAGTTGTAATAGTCAACCCCTTCACCCCTAAAAATCACTCTTTGTCGTAAAAAACGTGAAATGAAGTCCCTATTTTGACGCTTAAATGGCTTACGCTGCCTAAACCATAACAATTACCTCAAATTATTGTACACAGAATTGAACATCTCAAAAAACTCTAGAAAAACGTCCGCGCATATGTTTATCTTCTACGGATAACTCACAATAACAATTTTTGTCTTTCATTGATGCCAAGAAGATCGGGATAAGCAGATTCCCGGGCAAGCATAGCAGCTCAAGGCTGGTGGTAGAAACACATTAACATTTATTTAGGAGTAACAGCGCACGCCGGGTATTAGCTAGTACAATATATAAAAATGTTTGTTTGTTTGATTGTTTGTTTGTTTGTTTGTTTGTACTTTATGTGCGGCCATACCGTTGATCCCATTGTGGGGGTTTTTTTGCAAAATGTTCAGGAGATTCCCGGGATGAACACATGCTATAGGAGAGTTGTGATACTCAACTCCTACACCCTTGAAATCACCCTTTGTAGTGAAAAACGTTAAGAAGTCCCTTCTTTACCCTTAAATGGCTTACGCTGTCTACACCATAACAAATACACAAAATTAATGTACACAGAATTGAATATCTCAAAAACCTCTACAAAAAATCCGCGACAGCATATGTTTGTTTTACAGATAACACAGAATAGCCATTTTTGTCTTTCATTGATGCCAAGGAGATCGGGATAAGTAGATTCCCCGGCAAGCATGTGCTGCTATACCATTCATCCGATAGTCATCGGGCTTTTTGCAAAATGTTCAGGATTTTCCCAGGAAGGTTATAGGTTATAAGAGAGTTTTAATGCTCAAGCCCTTCACCCTTAAAAATCACCTTCTGTAGTGAAAAAACGTGAAAAATGTCGCTTTTTGTAAGCTTAAATAGCTTACGCTGCCTAAACTATAATAAATACACTAAATGATTGTACACAGAATTGAATATCTCAAAACTCTCTACAGGAAAGTCCCCGACAGCATATGTTTATCTTTTAAAGATGACTCACAATAAAAATTTGTATCTTTGATTGATGCCAAGAATATCGGGATAAGTAGATTCCCGGACAAGCATAGCAGCACACGGCAGATATTATTTTATGGATAACTCAAAATAACGAAATAACGAATTTTGTCTTTCAGCTCATTTATGCCAAGTACATCGAGATACGTAGATTCCCGGACAACACCGGGTAATCAGCACAGGGTATCTAAAAATAATTACGATATAAATTTATATTTATTTTTCCTTTTATTTATTCAACTAAATGCAAAAACACGTTATCATTTATTTATCAGTAGCAGCGCGCGCCGGGTATTAGCTAGTGACATCATAAAATTAATTTAGATTACTTTTGATATTGCGAACTTTATATGTAAGTGCGAATTGGATTGTTAACCGTTCAGACAGAACAGAAATAGAAATTGCAGAAATGGAGTTCGATAGTACCAGTGGGTCTGAGTTAGAGTTAGTAGGAGAAGGAAAACTCCGAAAATAAACCCGGGAAGAGGACTCTCGTCACCCGAGGAGAAAGCAACCTTCTAAGGGAAAGGGACCTCAACAGAAAACCTCCGGTCCTCCACGTTGGGAGTTGTGCGTCGGGCTGGAAACCCACCACGTAAAACGATCTTTCTCAAAAGTCTCACACGATTAAGCCGTACGGAATTATAAGACGACGACATGGATTACGGAAAAAGGACAAATTTTACCAGGCCTGGGTCCTGAAGGAAAAAGAAAAAAGTTTAATTCAGGGAAGAAGATTCTCGTTAGCCGAGGAGAATGCACCTTTCTAAGGGGAAGGGACCCTAACAGAAAACCTCCGGTCCTCCAGTTTGGGGGTTGTTCGTCGGGCTGGAAACCCACCAAATAAAACGATCTTTCTCAAAAGTCTCACACGATTAAGTCGGTCGGAAAAAAGGACAAATTTTATGTGGCGATGTATGGAAGTGAGGCCTGGGTCCTGAAGGAAAAAGAAAAAAGTAAAATTCAGGCAGCGGAAATGAGATTCCTACGGCTGTGAGAGGTTGTACAAGAGAAGAAATTTAGATAATTCAAAATATGCTAACCACCTACTCCAATATAATCATTGTTTTGATCCAAATTTTAAAATTTTACATGTTTGTCACAAAGAAAAGAACTTGGAACTTTTAGAAGCTGTAGAAATAAATCAATTGAAAAGTACTAATAAACTGTTAAATTCCCAACTAGATTTGAATGAATCGCCTCTGTTAAATTTATAATACAGATTAAAAAAAAAATATTGTTGCATAGATATAGTTGTTATGTACTATAATAACACAATTCATTAATTTGTTAACATGTCTGAAGAAGGTACAGTGTACCGAAACAGCTGTAACTAAATTATATTTTAATAAATATGAAAATCAAATAAAACTGTAAGTTTTATTTTTATTTAATTAAATAAGGGAATACATATTAGAAATGAGAATACTAATAATAATAATAATAATAATAATAATAATAATAATAATAGCTTCATTTTACCTGGCAGAGTTAAGGCCTTAAGGCCTTGTCTGCCACTCAACCAGGTTTTAAAAATACAAAAAAAAATAGTCTTACATCTAAATTACAATAAACATAAACGATTACATGTTATGAATACAATACAATTAATATTTATAATGTATTTTGATTTACTCTAAATTTAACGAGTTAAATATATAATATGTACAAGATATATAAAAAACGAGGAAAAGATTATTAATGACATAGTATAAAATTAAATAAGTAGAGAAAAATGAATTATTAGACAACAGGAACTAGATAGGAACTAAAAGCACAACCACTTCTTCAACAAATAGAAGAACACAGGAACAATTGGATAGAACATCTTCAAAGAATGGCAGAGGATAGGATACCATAGATAGCACTGAGGTACAATCCTGGAGAATAAAAATCGGTGGGAAGACCAAGAAAGCGCTGGGCTGAACAGATGTGAGGACGGAAAAGGCAAAGACCTAATCAGTGAAGGATGATGATGATGATGATGATTAGAAAATATTAGTTCAAGCGATGAATGGAGAGCTTATGTCCACGCGGCCATTATCCTCCGGTTTCGATGTTGCCAGTGAGTTGGTTATTAACATGTTGTGTTGTATAGACTTTCTGTACACTGTGCAGTAGAATATAAAGAGATTTTGTGGTGTCAGTTAGTTTGACATGTTTATTGCATATCATTCGCAAACATTTATGAATTCATTACACGGTTAATGTCTCCAGCTATGTTCAATGTAAACTTCTCTCATATATTTACATACATTTATGTCGTTTATTCAAAATAACAAATAGTGCCTCTGTACTCACAAGACATGTACAATTAATTTTCCACAACAAATAACATCGGAAACAACAAAGTGAAAAGTCCGTCACGCAGGAAAAAGCAAGTCTAATTTATTGTCCCAGTTTGTTAGTTTACATATTTTCTTAAATTGCACCCTATGTCAGAGACTGTCAAATTAGAACATCTTTCAGAAACAAACTGGATATATTTTTATTAACGGGAATATCTCACTAATAGAATTACTTCAACAATTTATTTTTCTTTTGTTTAATAAAATACTTTATTAAGATTTATCAATATGTTAATCTAATGGCATATATATATATATATATATATATATATATACATATATATATATTATGTATTTGTTATGGTTTAGGTAGCGTAAGCCAATTAAGCGTCCAAAGAGCTACTTTTTCACGTTTTCCACTACAAATGGTGATTTTAAGGGTGTAGGAGTTGAGTATCACAACTCTCTTATAGTCTATGTTCATCCCGGGAATCTCCTGAACATTTTGCAAAAACGTTAAACTGAAAATGTATAAAACTACTATTCTACCAGATATAGTATATGGATGTAAAACATGGGCTCTTACTTTAAGGGAGAAAAGGAGATTACGAGTGGGAATGAAAGACGTGCATGGAAGCTTCTTGTATGAAAACCAGAGGGAAAACGCCCAGTTGGTAGAC
This sequence comes from Diploptera punctata, assembly GCA_030220185.1. Lineage (NCBI taxonomy): Eukaryota > Metazoa > Arthropoda > Insecta > Blattodea > Blaberidae > Diploptera > Diploptera punctata. The sequence goes on from JASPKZ010008003.1 coordinate 83,822, forward strand.
CAAGAATGAGGTGGGAGAATAACATTAACTATGATTTGAGGGAAGTAGATTATACAGGGAACGATTGAAAAGCATTGGCTCAGGATAGGTAAATATGGAGAGCTTATGCCGGTGCGGCAATGAACCTACGGATTCGATAGTGCCAGTGAGTTAGTTAGTTAATAACAATAATAATAATAATAATAATAATAATAATAATAACCTATAATTTTATTAAATAAATGACTTGGTAAAGAAGGTGCAAAATAGATAGGATCGGAAAAGATTTGCATTTATATTTTTTTTTCATGAGAACAACCTCAATAGTTTCATTCCTTAGGAATTAGCTAAAAGAGATGTTAAAAGATGTAATTTGGACAAGTAATTTCTGTACACGTGACCTAAATGCATTACGTCTTGTATCTGCAAAAATTTTAATTATTCTGTTAGAAGAAGGGCAGAATTAAAATAATTTCCGCCGCAGGTATACGGTTGGTCATGGCACGAGGTCAACTGAGGTCAGGTCAGGGGGCCGAGCGCCCCATGAATGATAGTGAAGAAAGCAAAGAAACCCCGGCAGCTCCAACAAGTAGGAGCCAGGGTATGAGGGGATTCCCAAGCGGAATTTGTAGGCCCGACGCGTCAACTAACTGGATCTTTTTCTTTCTCTATCTCCCTAAAGTGAAAAATAGGTAGAGGTATTTCTGCAAGAAGTATCGAATCTCTAAGAAAATTCAATTTTGTAGCTCTAGACATTTTTCAGTAACAGTGAGCCAGTTCTGTGATATAAATCTAATTCACTGCTTGATATATTAACAGTTATATAGTCTGTCCGTATATCTCCATGCAGAGTAAGGGTGTTCCCATTGGACGCTTACTTAACAAAGACTAATTTATATCTGAACTAGCTAATACCCGGCGTGCGCTTCTACACCTAAATAAATGAAATGTCAAGGCTTAATTGAATCAGTCATTTCGAAAAGGGATCATCTACGATTTTTTGTGAAATTCACTTTTTTCGTTATTCCATGTTTACATACGTCCTTACATCGATTCCGCGTGAGAAATGATCAAATACACAATTATTTTACCACTTTCTGACTTTACCTTTCATGTAGTCATTTCGAAAAAGGATCAACTCGCCGAGTTGTTCTCTTTTCGAACGGACTGACGCACGAATGTGATCTTGACTTCAGCTGCATATCTATCCTCTTGCAGTCTTTCTGTGTTATCATAAGTAATGCCACGAGTGATTTCCAAATTATCGATAAATTCACGACTCACGAAGTGAGGAGTGAATTTATCTAGAGAATTTGGAAATCAAGAGTGGCATTTGTTAGGACTATATAACGAATAAAATTAAGCTGTTTACTCACAAATCATTATTTAACTATAGTTATTTTAAAATATTTATATATTTAATGTAAACGGCGATGTTTGAAAACAAATGAGAAACGATAGGTATGCTTCTACTGCTTCTTTTGTTTATCACTGCAACCAGATCATACTATTTATTGCCAAAGGAACGCAATATTGTAAGGAGGAGCTTTCTTTAATATGGTAATTATAACACTGATAAATATTTGGTGAAACACGACTCTGATTGGTTGTAAAACAGAAATCATTGAAACGTGATTGGTCATTGACTCCCATTTGGGGCATGAGTTAAATAGTCAGAGTAAACAATATTAAAACCATCCTACAATCGTTATTTATGTATTATTTATTTAATGTAAGGCACTCCGTATACAGAGTATGGGTAAAGGTGTTCCAAAGGAACAAAAACATTATTTTGCAATAAATACATTTTACGAATTTGAGTGTAATAGTGACAAGCCTAGAACCGTAATCGGCCGGAAATTCATTGACACAATTTTCGGGGAACAAGATTTCAACTTGCTCAAACCAAAGCCCCCCGCAGAAATACTGCAAATACCAGATGTAAAAACACACCCTGCCTACATCAGCAAAGTACCAATCAATCACAAAAAAAATGGATGATGTAAATAAACTTTATCAGTACATTCCTGATATCCATCGACATTTTTATGATGATTTATTCAAATGGCCTACAACTACAGCTGAAGTAGTAGAGAACGCCGAAGATGTTCAATGATAAAATTTTTCGGATGTCCTTTTTTTTATAGTCACTTCCAAATGATGAAATGTAATAAAATATATACAGTATTATTCCATGTATGTAGTTATTTCGCAATAATAATTTTTTTCAAATAAATGTGTTTAATTTTGTAAACGTTTCTACGTTCATTTCGAAAAGGGATCATCTCCGGAAAATTGTAATTAGTTTTTTTCGGAAAACCATACTCAAGAAAGTCGTGTAAATCGGTAAGTGAACGTGAATGGGCATGAAAATTATTCAGTAGAAATTTCAGATTCATAGCTTTATCCTGGACAAACTGAATCAGTTTTTTCCCTCTCCTGTAAAATTTGATCAGCTGTAGATGATCCCTTTTCGAAATTACTCATTCAATTAAATTAATTATTTAATCTACTAGTTATATATGTTATATGGATGTGAAACATGGACTCTTACTTAAGATAGGAAAGAAGATTACGAGTATATGAGAATAAAGTTCTTAGGAAAAGTATTGCATTGTATTGTAAGCCCATGTTTTCCATTTACAGAGATTTAGGCGCTCTCCCCCTACAGGCAAGAATTTGAACTATACTAATTTAGTTACACTTGTTTTCGTATAGATGTCATTTTTGAGGGGTCCGTGGTCAGCGTTCCGCCTCATACTGACATCTAGGAAACCAAGGTAGTACTAGGACGGGAAAATTCGGTAAATTTTGCTTAGAGACCTTTTCATTCAGGCTTAAGGATTTTTTACGACCCTGAAAATCTTCAGACTCGGGACCCACGTCTTAAAGTCCCTCCCGGAACACTTGCTCCTTGGATTTTTCCGTCCTAAAAAATCCATCGACCCCGGCCGGGTTTGAACCCGCGACCCTCGGGACCAGAGGCAAGGAGCATAACCACTAGTCCACCGCGGCCGACCTTAGGAAACGTTTTGGTGGGAAATTTTGAGGAAGTGGCTGATTTCAATTACATAGGAACAATAATCACAAATAGGAATGAGATGCACAAAGAAATTAAACATAGGCTCAATTCTGGAAATGCGTGTTATTATTCATTACAGAGACTCTTGACTTCCAAACTCCTTTCAAAAAACGTTAAACTGAAAATATATAAAACTATTATTCTACCAGTTATATTATATGGGTGCGAAACATGGACTCTTACTTTAAGGGAGGAAAGAAGATTACGAGTATTTGAGAATAAAGTTCTTAGGAAAGGTTTTGGACCAAAGAGAGATGAACAGACACGTGAATGGAGAAGACTTCATATCAGTGAACAACATGGTATTTTTAGGAAGCCAGATATAATAATAACAGTTAAGTCTCGTAGAACATTTGGGCAGGACATGTGGTACGAATGGGGAATTAATGAGGTGCATGGAAGCTTCTTGTAGGAAAACCAGAGGGAAAATGTCCAGTTGGTAGACCAAGAATGTGGTGGGAGAATACAATTATCCATGATTTGAGGGAAGTAGATTATATAGGGGATGATTGGAAAACATTAGCTTAGGATAAGGAAGTATGGAGAGCTTATATCCGCACGGTCATATATATATATATATATATATATATATATATATATATATCATGTAAGTGAAATTAAATAACTTTGAAACCCCGTCCATCATTTTGGAACACCCTGTATAAACAGCGACGAAACAAACATGGCGGTTGCCAGAATCAATTTATAATTTCGAATTCCAGGTTAATCCCCATTTCTAATCATCAAATTTCGTTGATTTTTGGACAACGCCTACCTGGGTTTATTTTATTAGGATATACTGAGTTTCGTTGTGGAACATCCAAAATTATCATCGCTAGAGCGGTTTTTAAATCTTCCTTTCAGGTGAACATCTACATCTAATGTAGTTCACTTTTACTTAGTCTTCTCCGTTCACCTGTGTGTTCATCTCTCTTTGGTCAAAATTTTCCTGAAGAACTTTATTCTCAAATACTCATAACATTTTCTCCTCTCTTAAAATAAGAGTTCATGTTTCGAATCCATATAATAGCCTATTATAACAGTTGTATATGTTTTTAGTTTAACTTTTTTTTTTCATAGAAGATGACAAGATTTCGATGTAATGCATAATCGTTGCATTTACAGAATTTAGCCTATATTTAATTTCCTTTTACATCTCATTCCTATTTGTAATTATTGTTCCTAGGTATCTCAATTCAACCACTTGTTCAAAATTTTCCTCATTTGTCATTAACTGTCCAGTCCATTGCCATTATACGAGTATAACGTATTTCTATGTGTGAGTATATAATTAGTTTTATTGGTGTTTACTCCCAGTCTCAATTTCTTAGTTTTACTCAATAAAGTGTCCACGTTGGCCCTTAATATCTCTTCGCTATCTGCTAATAATACTACATGATCATAGGTAATGCTACGAGTGATTTCGAATTTATCTAGAGAATTTGGAAATCAAGAGTGGCATTTGTTAGGACTATTTAACGAATAAATTAAGTTGTTTACTCACAAATCACTGTTTAAACTATAGTTATTTTAAAATATTTATATATTTAACGTAAACGGCGATGTTTGAAAACAAATGAGAAACGATTGGTACGCTTCATTTCCTTCTTTTGTTCATCATTGCAACCACATTATATTATTTATTGCCAAAGGATCGCAATGTTGTAAGGATGTACCCTAGTGGAGAAATTTATAACCAACGTTATAGGTATTAATTAATTTGATGTCCTATGATGTAAATATGTCAATTGTATTTTTCTGCAACGTCATTTCCTGAAAAATAATTCGTTTAAGAAAGTGTAAACAGTGGTTTCTTTTCTTTTATGGTATAATCTATTGCTAAAAATGTTTTTATATTATCTCCCGCATGCGCTATCTGCAGACATTCATTGCACTATATATTCAATCAAGTATCCGTATTTCTTATAGGGTCAGTCCACTGCATGAAATAATGCTATGACCTATTAATAATGTTAAAAAGGAGGAGCTTTCTTTAATATGATAAACCTCAGTTGATAAATTCGAGGCGAAACACGAATATCATTGGTTGTAAAACAAAATTCATTGAAATATGATTGGTCATTGACTCCCATTTGGTGCATGAGTTAAAGAGTCAGCATAAATTAACAGCTTATCAATGCCATTGAGATGTAGGCCTTCTTTAGCGTCTATAGATTTGATGGCATGCTTTAGTACAAAATTAAATAGTAGACGAGATAGTGCATTTCCTTGTTTTAACGTAATATGAATTACAAAAGCATTGGAAAACTGTTTACCTACACGCATCCTACTCTTTGTGCCATTTAGACACTACATCTGCTGGTTATAATAATTTGTCCACTTACTATAATTTCATACATGGAAATGTAGTACTTCATTTGTTACAAGTAGAGGCACAATATTGATAATTTACTTGAATTACAAGAGTTTTTCTTCCTCAGGTTTACGATGCAATATAAGTTTTATAGCGAGATACGCTCAGTCGAGTGCACGTTTGTTCAAATTGCAACAAAGGTTGGATATAAACCCCGGTTTGCGTTCTCTAATCCTCATCTGACATCTTTCAGCATCTCAATAAATCCTTCCGAACAACAGCTGTCCTCTAATTAATCTCTGGCTGCACATGTTTGATAACTTACATTTCACGCGACATAAAAACAAAAACATGCACACTTTGTTTCTAACACTTTTTAATATCTTCGCTCATGTCCCAAAAATAAAAAAGCAGAACTCTATAAATCTCCATTCTGTATTTTAACAAAGTAATAAAAATATAAAATCAAATGTTTCATACCTCTCCTCATATTATTATTATTATTATTATTATTATTATTATTATTATTATTATTATTATTATTATTATTATTATTATTATTATTATTATTATTATTATTATTATTATTATTATTATTATTAAAAATGAAGACATCTCAGAAGAATTGCACATGGAACCTTTAGAAAACAAAATTATTGATTATAAGTCAAGATGGATGCAACATGTTCATTGAATGGAAGATCACAGAGTACCCAAACAAATGTTAAGATATCAACCTGCAGGAAGAAGAAGATCAGGACGTCCACTCAAAAGACTTTTGGATGGTGTTTCTCTTGAGGCCGAAACAGGTCAACAAATGGCCAAAATTCGTGAATGTACTATGATGATGATGATTATTATTATTATTATTATATTATTATTATTATTATTATTATTATTATTATTATTATTATTATTATTATTATTATTATTATTATTATTATTATTATTATTATTATCGTTATTATTACGTCCACCGCCGTGGTCTCGAGGTAGCGAGCTGCCTTGTCACGCAGCGGGCCCGGGTTCGATCCCCGGACGGGGCAGTTTTTCTGGGTGAAGTTTTTATCGGGGTTTTTCCTCACCTGTAAGACAAATGTCAGGAAAACTTTAAGACCCAAACGGTCCCCAAAATCATATGGCCATCATTATCATCATTCTTATCATCATCATCCTTCTTCTTTGAGACTTTTTAGTAAGGTTAGTCTTCACAACAGGATGAACAAAGACTAACTGCGGCAGAAATGAAATTTATGATACGTACTGCAGGTTACTCAAGAACAGACCATAAAAGGAATTCTGAGATTCTGAAAGAATTACAAACAGAATCAGTCATGGAATATGTACAAAAATACAGAAACAACTGGAAATCTCACGTAAGAAGAATGAGCAGAACAAGAATGCCACGTCAGATCTTAAATTACCAGCCACCAGGCAAGAGATCTTTGGGCAGACCCTTCAAACGTTGGATTGAGACGTAACAGACCACTAGGTCTATCACATGAAAGGAAGAAGAAGAAGAAGAAGATCATCATCTTTCACCGGTGTGGAAAGCAACGGGAAGCTACCACACCTACAATTCCCTAGTAAAGCTGCAAGCATAGCTTGAAAATGCTATGATTGCAGTGAAGGACCTGCCTTCGGGCAGAATTACTATGGATGCATATTAATCTTCTAAGTAGATCGCGATTTCGGGTCCATGGCGGACCCATCCTCAGTACAATTTTGCCGACATACATCCCTATCCTGAGCTAATGCTTTCCAATCATCCCTGTACAATCTACTTCCTTCAAATCATGGTTATTCTCTTTCGTGGCCTATCTATTGAGCGCTTAACCTCTATTTTTTTTCTACAAGGAGTTTCCATGCCTCTATTTCTTCCCCATACGTGTCATATGGCCTGCCCATCGCAGTGTACGAGACTTAATTATTCTTGTTATATCTGGCTTCCTATAAAGACCATGTAGTTCACTGTTATGTTCTCTTCTCTGTTCACCTGTCTGTTCGTCTCTCTTTGGTCCATGAATTTTCCTAAGAACTTTGCTCTCAAATATTTGTAATATTTTCTCCTCCCTTAAAGTAAGAGTCCATGTTTCGTATTCATATATCGGAAGAATAATAGTTTTATTGTTTTAAGTGTAATTTTTTTAGAGAGGGAAGTTGTGACAACAAGAGTCTCTGTAATTCACAATTCCTCTCTACACTTCATTCTTGTTTGTAATTATTGTTCCTAACTCTAACTCACTGGCATTATAGAACCCTTAGGTTCATGGCCGCGCGGAAATAAGCTCTCCATTCATCCCTATCCTGAGTTAAGAAGAAGAAAGTTTAGTTGAAGATTTTCAGGGATTTTAAAGATCAGAACGGTTTTATAAACTAAGTTTCTTTAGTCTGGCTTTGCACTCTGATAATAAAAATGGTAAAAATGTTATTTTTCTTTTTGTATTGTATTGTATTGTAAGCCCATGTTTTCCCTTTACACATATTTAGGCGCTCTCACCCTACAGAGAAGAATTTGAACCATACTAATTTAGTTACACTTGTTTTCGTATAGATGCCATTTTTAGTGGTCCGTGGTCAGCGTTCCGCCTCATACAGACATCTAGGAAACCAAGGTAGTACTAGGACGGGAAAATTCGGTAAATTTTGCTAGAGGCCTTTTCATTCAGGCTTAAAGATTTTTTACGAGCCTGAAAATCTTCAGACTCGGGACCCACGGCTTAAAGTCCCTCCCGGAGGACTTGCTCCTTGGATTTTTCCGTCCTAAAAAATCCATCGATTATTTCGATTATTTAGAAGAAGCCTCCAAAAAAACAAGACAGGATAAAATAAGAAATGGATTCCTTTGGAGAGAAATGAAGGTTGCCACATCTGTTGTTAAGAGGATTGAAAATCAAACGCTTAAATGGTATGGCCATGCACAAAGAATGGAAAATGAAAGATGGCCAAAAAATATATACCAATGGTCACCCCCTGGAAGAAATAAACGTGGCAGACCAAGACGAAAATGGAAAACCTACGTCAGAACAATAATGGAGGACAGGAATTTGGAAGAGGGAGATTGGAATGATAGAGATAAATGGAAACTGAAGACGGCAAACCTTTAAGTGGGGGAAAGCCGAAGAAGAAGAAAGAAAATCCATCGAACCCGGCCGGGTTTGAACCCGCGACCCTCGGGACCAGAGGCAAGGAGCATAACCACTAGTCCACCTAGACCGATTATTTTTCTTTTAAATTGCTTAAAAATTAAGGTGCTTGTTATAGTCCGTAGCGTCTTACAGTCCATAAAATACAGCATTCGTTGAAGAATGTCTTCTGTTCTTGTATCGTGGGATGAGTGTGGGATGTGTACAGTAAATAATGCAATAAACTCAGGTGTGTAGGTGGAAGTTGAAACTATGTTATCGGGGAACACAAAGTGAAGTGTACCGACACTTAGCAAGTGTATTGTACCTCCACCACATACAGTGTTTCAACTCCTCTATACAAACGCACGTAAGCCTGGCTTCATTATGCTTATAAAATCCAAGCTTTTCTCATGTTTTACTTCCTTTAAAATATTTTACTTCTGGATCCTGAACTCACGCCCAACTCAGGGATGAGATGAGATGAAGACTTTATAGTTTTAGAGATCTGTCAACGACAGAGTGTCACAGAGACGGATGAACGAAATAATGATACGAGTGTGGATAAACGGTAATTGAAATTTGTGACAGTGGAAAACGCAGTTTGTTACCATTTACTCTGACAAAGGCATTTCTAAAATCAATAAAGGCAATAAAATTATTTGTTTTTTTTAAATTAAACATAAGCAGACTTAATGACAAAATAGAATCCACTTGGATAACGAAAAAAGTGCCAAATCTGTTGAATGTATTGTCATACGAAGGTGCCTGAAGTCCTAAATCTGAGAATAAGGAAGAGGCAAGATCGAGTCCTTGGAATCATAATAAACAAACACTAGTGCCATACGACACGAGATCCTATAACGTGTTTTATATAGGCCTAAATTAGCTACAATGATATGCATTTCAAAAGTTGTTTTCTGCTACAAGGGAAAAATAGAAAAATATTAAGGATTCTTGTTAGCTATTCTTTCCACAATCCATATCGGTGTTCAGGTTTTCTGAATCACATCAGTTTTTCTTTTTTGTAATTTTGAGAAAAATAAAAAACATATATATATATATATATATATATAGCAAACAGTTTAATTAAAACTTGAGTAGTAATGTTTCCTATAAAATGAATTGGTTTAATTTATTTAATATGTTTATGCACAAAAAAATATATAAAACATGGGCTCGTTTCCGGAAATGCATGATAATATGTAGTGAGGTAAGAAGATTACGAGTATTTGAGAATAAAGTTTTTAGGAAAAATTTTGGCCCAAAAAGATGTGAACAGACAGGTGAATGGAGAAAACTACATAATAGTGAGCTTCGTAATATGTATAGGAAGCCAGATATAATAAGAAGAGTTAAGTCTCGTAGGCTGCGATGGGCAGGACATGTGGCATATATGGGGGATCAAAAAAGTGCATGGAAGCTTCTTGTAGGAAAACCAGACGGAAAACGCCCAGTTGGTAGACCAAGAATGAGGTAGGAGATTAGCATAATCCATGATTTGAGGGAATTAGATTATACAGGGATGATTGTAAAGCATTAGCTCAGAATAGGGATGTATGGACAGCTTATGCCCGCGCGACCATGAGCCTATGGATAGAGCCAGTGAGTTAGTTAGCATAATATTATGCTTTACACGGACTCTTGTCGTCCCAGCATCTCTCTATAATCCATCCATCCATAGTAATTCTGCCCGAGGGCAGGTCCTTCACTGCAATCATAGCATTTTCATGCTATGCTTGCAGCTTTACTAGGTAATTGTAGGTGTGGTAGCTTCTTGTTGCTTTCCACACCGGTGAATGATGATGATGATGGTGATAATGATAAGGATGATGATGTTGATGGCCATATTATTTCGGGGACCGTTTGGGCCTTAATGTTCTCCTGGCATTTGTCTTACAGGTGAGGAAAAACCACGATAAAAACCTTACCCAGAAAAACTGCCCCGACCGTGGATCGAACCCGGGCCTGCTGCGTGACAAGGCAGCACGCTACCTCGAGACCACAGCGGTGGACATGAACTGTATGTGTATAGTTAATTACTACATACTCTTATGTTGGCTGCCCTGGAACACCTCTTTGATGTTGCATTAAATATTCAATAAAATCAATATGGCTGCCACGTATGTAGTTAAATATCATAGATTATTTAACTCATGCCCCAAATGGGAGTCAATGACCAATCACGTTACAATGATTTTTTTTATTTACAACCAATCACAGTCGTGTTTCGCCTAGAATTTACCAACTAAAGTTTATCATAATAAAGAAAGCACCTCCTTTTCAACATTCTGAATAGGTCATAGCATTATTTTGTAGTGACTGACTCACTAAGAAATACGGCTACCAGATTGTATATATAGTGCATGAATGTCAACACATACCGCATGCGGGAGTTAAAATAAAAACATTTGTAGCAATTGATTATACCACCGAAAAAAGATACCACTGTTTGCACTTTCTTAAATTTATTTTTTCCTAGAAAAATATATTTGACATATTTACATCATAGGACATCAGAAATGAATTAATATACAGTTTGATGTGTTTCATTTTTTCTCCACTAGAGTGCATTCTTACAACATTGCGTTCCTTTGGCAATAAATAATATGATCTGGTTGTAGTGACGAACAAAAGAAGCAAATTAAGCATACCAATAGTTTCTCATTTGTTTTCAAACATCGCCGTTTACATTAAATATATAAATATTTTAAAATAACTGTATTTAAATAATGATTTGTGAGTAAACAGCTTAATTTTATTCGTTAAATAGTCCTAACTAATGCTACTCTTGATTTCCAAATTCTCTAGATAAATTCACTCCTCACTTCGTGAGTCGTGAATTTATCGATAATTTGGAAATCACTCGTGACATTACTTATGATAAATATGTTGAAATAGTGTTATAAAAATGTAAAAATCATTGTAAATGTTGGGAAATAATTTGAAACATGAAACCCTAAGAATTAAATTTGACAGGAGTTTATGAAGGAATTTTAAAAAAGTAGCGTCACAGGTTGTAAACTTTAGCCGGAAGGTATATTCAGTACACAAGAAAATTGGAACTTAAATTCGACTTGCTAAAGAATTCGTTAGTTTACGCAGTTCCTGTGTGACACACTTTTCTTTATTACGAGGTTTTTCCCACCCCTTTTCATAATAACACTCTTAATGCTGAAAGAAAGAAAGTTTGCAATGGATAGCAACTAATTTGAATTTCAGATAAGCTAAAAGATTCTTAATATAGGGAGGGATGTATCACAAACTAGCGCTGTATATATATACATCTTGTAGCGTAGTTACAGCAATAATAGTAGCTGCTATTGAAAGCAGATGTCGCCCGCTGTATTACATGGCGGCGTGCTGATAACGATCACCGATATGTTTGAACAAGGAAATCAAACAACTTCGCTATAAAGACAACACACACGAGTTTCCTTTTTCAATTAAATCTTCATAGTTTCCTCGTTGTGTACTTACTGCATACCCAAGTGCTTTCCTCCAGCGAAAAAGCACCAATTAATTTAATGGCAGAATTATTAAAAACCAGTAGAATTACAAAATATTATCAGTAAGAAGATTCTACCGCTGTTTTAAACTCATTTGGAGTAAAATAATATAGACTATATAGCTCATGCCCCAAATGGGAGTCAATGACCAATCACGTTTCAATGATTTTTTGTTTACAACCAATCACAGTCGTGTTTCGCCTAGAATTTACCAACTAAAGTTTATCATAATAAAGAAAGCACCTCCTTTTTAAGATTCTGAATAAAAATGTATAATGTTATGGCGGTTCCCACAATATTGTATGGATGTGAAACTTGGGCACCAATGAAAAAACAGAAGGATAGAATACAGACGGCGGAGATGAGGTTCCTAAGACAAGTTAAAGGATGTGCAAGACTTGATAGAATAAGAAATGAGGATATAAGAGAAGAATTGAAAGTACAGCCTTTATTCGATAAGGTCACGAATTACAGACAGAAATGAATTGATCATATGGATGGAATGAGTAAGGAGAGATATCCATTGTTAACAAGAAATTATCAAGCAAGAGGAAGACGTGATGTTGGAAGATCTAGAAGACGTTGGGGTGATGCATTATGAAGTCGGAACGGGCAATTGCCTAATCCCTGGAGTGATGATGATGATGATGAATAGGTCATAGCATTATTTTGCAGTGACTGACTCTCTAAGAAATACGGCTACCAGATTATATTATATATATATATATATATATATATATATAGTGCATGAATGTCAACACATAGCGCGTGCGGCAGTTAATATAAAAACATTTCTAGCAATTGATTATACCACCAAAAAAAGAAACCACTGTTTGCACTTTCTTAAATGTATTTTTTCCCAGTAATAATACTCCAGAAAAATATAATTGTTATATTAACATCATAGGGCATCACAAATTAATTAATATACAGTTTGATGTGTTTCATTTATTCTCCACTAGAGTGCATTCTTACAATATTCGTCCTTTGGCAATAAATAATATGATCTGGTTGCAGTGATGAACAAAAGAAGCAAATGAAGCGTCCCAATCGTTTCTCATTTGTTTTCAAACATCGCCGTTTACATTAAATATATAAATATTTTAAAATAACTATATTTAAATAATGATTTGTGAGTAAACAGCTTAATTTTATTCGTTAAATAGTCCTAATAAATGCCACTCTTGATTTCCAAATTCTCTAGATAAATTCACTCCTCACTTCGTGAATCGTGAATTTATCGATAATTTGGAAATCAAGAGTGGCATTACTTACTACTATTTAACTCATGCCCCAAACGGGAGTCAATGACCAATCACGTTTCAATGAATTTTGTTTTACAACCAATCACAGTCGTGTTTCGCCTCTATTTATTTACTTCTGTTTATCATATTATAGAAAGCTCCTCCTTTTTAATACACCGTGTCCCATTCAAACCTCCCACATTTTAATTATTCATAACTCTCAAAGTATGTGGAATTATGAAATGAGGTTGGTATTAAAAGAAAGAGAAACTCAAAGAATTTTTGTTTGAATTGTTGCAGTTAATTCATCTGTCGCATATCGGACAATTATGCACCTTACAACATAACACTTTGTACTAATGATTTAAATGTCAATGTTTTGAATTTATTTATAATATTTTACTCCATATCATTGAATTCAACTAATAATAATAATAATAATAATAATAATAATAATAATTATTATTATTATTATTATTATTATTATTATTATTATTATTATTATTATTATTATTATTATTATTATTATTATTATTATTATTATTATTATTATTATTATTATTATTTATTATTATTATTATTATTATTAAGAATATGAAGACATGGAATTTATGTTCACAAAATTATTGAACGAATACGATAACTGGGGTTTGAAGATACATTTAGAAAAAAATAATAGAATATATGGTATGTGGAGCAGAAATCGAATATTTAATACAGAAGATCACAGAGGATATATTAGAGGATGCGATGAATTTGAGTATATGGAGGTAAAAGTACGATAAACAGGATAGGTAAGATAGTGATGTTAGGAACAGGATAAATAAAGGTATAGGCCTATATGGAAATAAATAAATTAAAGGTAGCAGCTCATATATATATATATATATATATATATATATATATAAATAAGTGTTTGAATTGGATTCGCCTGGTAGTGTAATGGATATCACGCTGAGGTACAGACTCAGAGATCCGGGTTCGAATCCCGTCCAGGCATTTATTTTTCTTATCATACCATATTAAGCTTGCATTGCTCAATGTTAAAGATTTAATTATAACATCGATAAAGCGTCACTGCTATAAAGTAAAATAAATATTCTCTTTAATTTGCTTACTTGATATAGTCAGCTACTAGATGGCAGTGAAGACAGTGTTCTCGCGACATCTAGTAATAATGGAGAGTATAATACATATATAAGACAAAAAAAATAAGTGTTTGAATTGGATTCGCCTGGTAGTGTAATGGATATCACGCTGAGGTACAGACTCAGAGATCCGGGTTCGAATCCCGTCCAGGCATTTATTTTTCTTATCATACCATATATATATATATATATATATATATAGAATATGAATAAAGATTGTAACGTCTCATTACTTTGTTTACAAAACACATGGCATAATAAAATTATTTATTTCCATTACTAATACAAAATGCGTCTTATTAATTTAAATTAAGTTAATATCTAATTTCATTATACGAGTAAGTCCTGAAGTACTGCATCGCTTCATACGGACAATTTCTAGTAGAGATGGTTGTGGTCTAGTGGAGGGAGCTTCTATTTCCCGTGTATGAGGTCGCGTGTTCGATCCTGCTGTCATGCTTTTTTGCTTTCGTCCTTATTTAAATTAATTTTCTTTCTTTCGTTTCATTTATTTTGCTTTGTTTTATTTTCTGTATTTACCGCACTACTTATTTACACAAAATTGTTTTCCATTGCACGACACACAACGATATAGAACGGATTTAGTTTCTCAAATAGTTGTATACTTGTGAATCAAATAGGTGATCTCTGATTCATGCGCAGTGGCTTCGTTCTGAGATTTGAAAATTATCTCTGCGCCATCAATTATTTCAAAGGCTGTACACAATCTCAGAAAGATGTATAGGCAGGAGCCGCCACTGTTTACCACCTGTAAATTCATAGCGACAATGTTAACTGTAATAAATTTATACTTGTTGCTGTAGAGAGATTGAAAACTATACTGACAAAAATGACGTATAAAATATGGAATATCAATTGAAAGCAAATGTAATGTTTCAGGGCGTAGATAGAAATGTCAGCACCTGTCAACTATATGCTACGTGTTTTGGATCACACTTAAATAGCAATATTATACTATGATTGTACAAAAACACTGTACCATACACGTATGTCCTTTTAAAATGTATTTCAAGTTTACATATTCCATGTATACGGCAATTTGTCACACCTACTCCAACAAGAGCTCTACACACCTAGATGTCGTACATTATACTTAGCGTTTAGTTTTTTTTTTCTAGCTTCGGGAATAACTACAACTCACTGTGGTCGATGATATCATATTCGATAAAATGTTGTCTTAGACTATTTAACTCATGCCCCAAAAGGAAGTCAATGACCAATCACGATTCAATGAATTTTGTTTTACAACCAATCACAGTCGTGTTTCACTTCTCTTTATCATATTAAAGAAAGCTATTCATTTTAATATTCTCAACAGGTCAGAGCATTATTTTGCAGTGGCTGACTCTCCAACAAATACGTTGAATATACACTGCTCAAAACAATTAGAGGAATACTTGTAATAAATTGAACAAGTAATTGTTTTAAAGCTGTGATGCTGAAAGTTGGACATAGTGTTCCTCTAATCGTTTTGAGCAGTGTAGCAAATAATGGAGAGATTACTTCAAACTAAACATTTCGTAATTGTGTGTTCAATAACTGTGTTTTTCAATAATTATTTTACTGAGTTGTTTCCTTAAAAAAATAATAACCTATAATGTTGGTTATACAGTAATATACAGTTTGATGTTTTATTTTTTCCCCCACTAGGGTGCATGCTGATGATGTAGTACTATTGGCCGATAGCGAGGAGATACTAAAGGACAACACGCACACACTATTGAGTAACACTATGGAATTAGGACTGGAAGTAAATATCAATAAAACTAAATATGTGGTCACACGTATAAATACATTATATAATGGAAATGGACAGCTAATGACAAATGAGGGAAGTTTTGAGGAAGTGTCTGAATTCAAATACCTAGGAACAATAATCACAAATAGGAATGAGATGCACAAAGAAATTAAACATAAGTTCAATTCTGGAAATGCGTGCTATTATGCATTGCAGAGACTCTTGATGTCCCAACTGCTTTCAAAAAATGTTAAACTGAAAATATATAAAACTATTATTCAACCAGTTATATTATATGGGTGCGAAACATGGACTTTTACTTTAAGGGAGGAAATGAGATTACGAGTTTTTGAGAATAAAGTTCTTAGAAAAAATTTTGGACCAAAGAGAGATGAACAGACAGGTGAATGGAGAAGACTACATAACACTGAACTACATGGTCTTTATAGGAAGCCAGATATAATAAGAACAGTTAAGTCTCGTAGACTGCGATGGGCAGGACATGTTGCACGTATGGGGAATGAAAGACGTGCATGGAAGCTTCTTGTAGGAAAGCCAGAGGGAAAACGCCCAGTTGGTAGACCAAGAATGAGGTGGGAGAACAACATTAACTATGATTTGAGGGAAGTAAATTATGCAGGGAATGATTGGAAAACATTAGCTCAGGATAGATTTGCATGGAGAGCTTATGTCCGCGCGGCCATTAACCTACGGGTTCGATAGTGCCAGTGAGTAAGTAAGCAAGTACTAGGGTGCATTCTTACAATATTGCGATCCTATTAGGCAATAAATAATTATCTACTTGCAGTGGATGAACAAATGAAACATAACCAAACATTTCTCATTTGTTTTTAAAGCATCGCCGTTTACATCAAATATATAAATACTTTAAAATTACTATATTTAAATAATGATTTGTGAGTAAACAGCTTAATTTTATTTGTTAAATAGTCCTAACAAATGCCACTTTTGATTTCCAAATCCTCTAGATAAATTGGAAATCACTCGTGGCATTACTTATGACAATATAATGGTGTTCTAGGTGTTTTATAAATGTTTGCACTTTCTTTACCAAGCCAATTACCGTATTGGCCCGAATATAAACCGCGTTTATTTTTTCAAATTTCGAACGTGAAAATTAAAGGTGCGGCTTATTTGCGCAGCCCATAAATTTTCGCATGTAATAGAAACTTGAAATGTAGCACACGTTGCTGATTTTCGAATTTTGAAATGGAGCAACAGTGACGCGCGCTCTTGTTTGGAATTACAGTCGTATGGTATGTGACGCAACAATGTACCAGTCTTCGTATTACGGAAATCGTGCTCTTTTGTATAATAGGACAGATTAAAACAGTTACAGTAGTAAGTACCTACTGCGGTAAATTAATTCTTCAGCAATGAGTGAAAACGTCCAAAGAAAAGATTCAACAAGCTCGGGAATTCGGCGCAGATATGATTCTGGTTTCAAACTTGCAGTTATTCGTTATGCTAGGAGTAAGTCTATTAGAGAAGCTGGAAAAAAGTTTAGTTTGGGCGAGTCTAATGTGCTGCGCTTGTAAATTCGCCTGCACCCAATTTTATTATTTTCCCCTCCTTTTCCCTTAAAATTAAGAGTGCTGCTTATATTCGGGCTAGTACGGTACTTAATCAAATTCTATTATATGTTATAGTGTTCATAGCATTTTTTCATGCAATGCTTTGCAGTTGTGCTAGCTTCCCGTTGCTTTCCACACCGGTGAAGGATGATGATGATAATAATGATAAGGATGATGACGATGGCCGATGATTTTCCGGTACCGTTGGACCATAGTCCTCCTTAAATTTATCTTGCAGGTGAGGAAAAACCCCGAAAAAAGTTACCCAGGAACCTGTCCCGACCGGGAATCACATTAAAATAATGTGACTTTTAATAGAACTCTAAAATAACATAGTAAACATGAAAAAAATTATAGGTTATTATTAAAATTATAACTGTTACAACTGTTGTTGTTATTATTATTATAATTATTATTATTATTATTATTATTATTATTGTAATTAATATTATTATTGTTATTACTATTATTGTTGTTATTATTATTGTTATTATTAGTATTATTATTATTGTCAATGTCATTATTATTGTTATAATAATGATTATTAATGTTATAATTATTATTGTTATTATTAACATTATTATTATTAATATTATTATTATTATTATTATTGCCGTTATTGTTATTTTTATTAATATTATTATTATTGTTATTGTCATTATTGTTATTGTTATTTTTATTGTTATTCTTATTATTATTGTTATTGTTATAATTATTATTATTGTTGTAACTGTTATTATTATTATTATTATTATTATTATTATCCTAGTCAACTTTATATTGTGTAGCCTAGGCCTATTATGTATTATTAACCAAATTATGTAGCCTATAATTAATACTCGTTATAATATGCGTGATTTAATCCTGGTGAAGTGGAAGTTCCATCACATAAAATAAATAAATATTTTATTTTCGTTTCCAATTGCAGCCCTTAGATAGCAGCAAAATTAAAGGGCAAAACTTGGTTGAGACGAAAGATATCATATATGATACCTTGCATAAAATTCTCTTAAATGTGCCCCTAAAAATCTTTTTTTTTTTTCCCCGCTTGAAAAAGTATTATTTTGACACGTATTAAACGTGAAAATAAAATTATAGGCCTAATCGACTAAATCTCAATTCAGGAAATACTTGTAATCTTTTCACCTCCCTTAAAATAAGAGTCCATGTTTCGCATCCATATAATATAACTGGGAGAATAACAGTTTTATATATTTTTAATTTAACTCTTTTTAGAGAAATTGCGACGTCAAGAGTCCCTGTAATGCATAATAGCATGCATTTCCAGAATTGAACCTATGTTTTAATTTCTTAATATATTTCATTCCTAATTGTGAATAATTAGTTTGTTAAAAAATCTTCGGGACGCAAATAGGCACGCTACTGGCATTGTTACTCGCTTACGACATGTAAAGGCTACAGGGAAGAACAATAATATGCAATAGGTAATAACTCACGATTATGCAATGATATGTTTTCATAGCAGTCCGACACATTTAAATAAATTAGCATAAGGCATTAATTCAATTTTAATTTTTACCTTATAAAACAGTCGCTCTTAACTATAATAACTTCTGTTATAAACGGTCGCCACACTATTAAATTCGAGGCCTTTCAAAGACATGCTTCATCCTCAGGAATTATTATGGTACTGAAATTATTTGTATATTTCATACACTTTGGTTGTTGGGGTGTTCTCGTTTAGTATATTTTTATTTTCTGCTTCCTTGATAATTTCAAACTCTTCCAGGATATTGATTTTTTTGTCTATTGCTCTCTTTGTGGATTATTGACATTATTGTTTTATCTGGATTTTTAAATCGATGACCGGTTTCTGAAATGTGTTCAGCAAAACTTGATTTTCCTTCTCTTTTAACCTTTACACTGCTACGAACGGGTATATGCGTTGGCAAAGAAAATTCTTGCCGTGCTATGGGCGTGTATATCCATTCTCAACTCCAAACGCCTGCTAGTTATAAAATACGTATTGCATTGCTTTCAAACTAAGCAGGCATATACTGCCATCTCCTAGGAACCTAAATAAACTTTTTCCATATTTCTCCCTGCATTGAGCAAGGAGGGTTTTAAAGGCTGGAAATATCTCAGCAGTGAAAAGGTTAATAAAGTGTAAGAAATGTTCATTAAATCATATTTTAAAACTTCTAGATGTTCTACCTATATAAAAATTTTCGCAGTTGTTACATTTGAGTTTATATACACCTTAATTTTCATATTTATTATTTTCTTCTATTTTATTAGGTATTGGGTTATTTAATTTATTTCTAGTTTTGTAAGCTATTTTTACGTTTTTATCTTATTTCTTGGTAGATTTTGCCACTTTTATTGTTTCATTTCCCTGTGTAAGTAAATGTGATCAGTCAGTCAGTCAGTCAGCCAGTTCGGCAGTCATTCAGTCAGTCAGTCATTCATTAAGTCCGTCAGTTAGTCATTATCAGTTCAGTCAGCAAAGCCATTCCATTAGTCAGCAATCCCAGTCAGTCAGCCAGGCAGTTAGTTAGTTAGTTAGTTAGTTAGTTAGTTAGTTAGTTAGTTTAGTTTAAGTTAGTTAGTTAGTTATTAGTTAGTTAGTAGTTAGTTAGTAGTTAGTTATTAATTTTTAGTTAGTTAGTTAATCTTATTTAGTTCGTTATTTAGGTTAGTTAGTTAGTTAGTTAGTTAGTTAGTTAGTTAGTTAGTTAGTTAGTTAGGTTAGTTAGTCAGCCAGGCAGTTTAGTTTAGTTCAGTTAGCAGCCAGGCAGTTAGTTAGTTAGTTAGTTAGTTAGTTAGTTAGTCGTTTAGTTAGTTTATTACGTTTAGTTAGTTAGTTAGTTAGTTATTTTATTTAGTTAGTTAGTTATTTAGTTAAGTTAGTTAGTTAGTTAGTTAGTTAGTTAGTTAAGTTATTTAGTTTAGTTAGTTAGTTAGTTAGTTAGTTAGTTATTAGTTATTAGTTAGTTAGTTAGTTAGTTAGTCAGTCAGTTAAGTTAGTGAGTTAGTTAGTAGCAAGCCAGAAGTTAGTTAGTTAGTAGTTAGTAGTTAGGTATTAGTTAGTTAGTTAGTTAGTTATTAGTTAATTAGTATTTCTTTAGTCAGCCAGGCAGTTAGTTGTTAGTTATTAGTTATTAGTTAGTTAGTTAGTTAGTTAGTTAGTTAGTTCTTAGTTAGTTGTTGGTGAGTTGTTGGTTGGTTGGTTGGTTGGTTGTTGGTTGGTTGGTTGGTTGGTTGGTTGGGTGGGTGTGGGTTGCTGGTTGGTTGTTGGTTGGTTAGCTTGGTTGGTTGTTGGTTGGGTGGTTTGTTGGTTGTTTGTTGGTTGGTTGGGTTGGTTGGTTGGTTGTTGGTTGGTTGGTTGGTTGGTTGGTTAGGTTGGTTGGTTGTTGGTTGGTTGGTTGGTTGGGTGGCTGGTTGTTGGTTTGGTCTGGTGGTTGGTTGGTTGGTTGGTTGTTGGTTGGTTGTTGGTATGGTTGTTGGTTGGTTGGTTGGTTGTTGGTTGGCTTGGTTGGTTGGTTGGTTGTTGGTTTGGTGGTTGGTTGGTTGGTTGGTTGGGTTGGTGGTAGGTTGGATGGTTGGTTGGTTGGGGGGGGATTGGTGGTTGGTTGGCTGGTTGGTTACGGTTGGGCTGGTTCGGTGGTTGGTTCGTTGGTTCTGGTTGGTTTTGGTTGGGTGGTTGGTTGGTTGGTTTGGCTTGGTTGGTTGGTTGGTTGGTTGGTTGGCTTGGTTGCGTTGGTTGGTGTTGGTGGGTTGGTGGTTGGGTGGTTGGCTGGTGGTGGTGGTTGGTTGGTTGGTTGGTTGTGGTCGAGTTGGGTGGTTGGTGGGTAGGGTGGTTGGTTGGTTGGTTGGTGGTTGGTGTGGTTGGTTGGTGGTTGGTTGTTGGGTGGTTGAGTGGTTGTTGTTATGGTTGGTTTGTGGTCTGGTTGGTTGAGTTGGTTGGTTCGGTTGGTTGGTTGGTTGGTTGGATCTGGTTGGGCTTTGCGTTGGGTTGGTTGGTTAGGTTTGGTTGGTTGGTTGCATTGGAGTTGTTTGGTTGGTTGGCTTGGGTGGTTTGGTTCGGTTAGAGTTGGTTTCGGTTGGTTGGTTTGGTTGTTTGGTTCTCTCTCGCTCGTTCGTTACTTCCGTCTTTCGCTTGTTCTGTTCCGTATCGTTCGTTCGCTTCGTTTCCCTCGTTCTCTACTTCGTTCGTTCTTTCTTTCGTTTCTTTCGTCCTTTCGTTCGTTCTTTCGTTCGTTCGTTCGTCTGTTCGTATTCGTTCTTTCGTTCGTTTCTTCTCGTTCGTTCGATTCATTCTCAGTTCACTTCTTGCTTTCTTTCCTTTCTATCTTTCTTTCTTTCTTTCTGCTTTCTTTTTTCGTTCTTTCTTTCTTTCGTTCGTTCTTTCTTTTCTTCTTTCTGTTTTTCGTTCTTTCTGGGGAAATTCTTTCTATTCGTTCTTTCGTTTCTGTTCGTTCGTTTCTTTCTTTCTTTCTTTTCTTTTCTTTCTTTCTTTTCTTTCTTTCTTTCTTTCTTTCTTTCTTTCTTTCTTTCTTTCTTTCTTTCTTTCTTTCTTTCTTTCTCTTCTTTAGTAACTGTTAGTTAGTTAACATAAAAATTCCTGAGGAAGGCCTTGGAATTTTAATATGTGACGACGTTTATAACAGAAATTATTACAGTTGAGGACGACTGTTTTATAAAGTACACATTTTAAAATTGAAATCATTTTAATCTCAACGGTGGTCAAACATGATTATTAAAAGTATAGATAAGGCATAGAGTTTTCCAATTTAAGGATTAAACAGTAAAATTAGAAAATAAATTAGATTTGTTGAAGAATTCGCGTAGTTTAGGCAGTTCCTGCTTGAAGGACTTTACGTAGGTAATAGTTGGTAATTTTTTCATGTAAATATCAAATATGGAGAAAACAAGAAGGTTACAACGTTGTTCTGGGTGACTATTCAATTGTAAAACACACGGTGCCACCTGATGCTTCTCCACTCATTTTACACAATGCGTTAATTTATAGTCATGTCCTGTTCTCCTCCCTGAGCCCATGTTAACATTACTGTAACTACCTCCTTCAACAGTAAACAGCGCCCCATAGCACACAGCGGAAAAGTAGCCTAGTGCAAGAATAATGTCACGCCGTGGTGACTCAGGTGGCACTAGCGAGCCCGGATTTATGCCCACAGAAATGATTTTTTTTTAATATCTGTACAATACAGTAGTTTTCCCATTGCAGAGTTTACTCCTCCATACATTCCTAATCTCTGTATCACCCTCTGTTAACCCTCTCGACACTATTCCTTGAACACACTGATCTTTTGGTCTCCCCTTTCTTCTGTTGCCCTCCGCTTCGAAATTTAATATCATGTTAGCTATCCATCATTATTTTTAATATTCACTGGTTATTACAATTGAGGTTATGTATTAATTTTTTAAGTAATAATATAAGTATCTTTGTATAAGTATTTTTTTTATATCCGTCTACTGTCAATTAGAATTGATTTGAATTCTGCCAGCTAAACTAAAGCATTATTATTATTATTATTATTATTATTATTATTATTATTATTATTATTATTATTATTATTATTATTATTATTATTACTATTATTATTTTATTGTTATTATTTCTTCGCTAGGTTTACCGTACAGGCCACATGGCCTAAAACGAATTTGTTAATGATGATGATCATGATGATTATTATTGTTATCGTTGTTATTATTATTATTGTCATTATTGCTATTATTATTACTACTATTATTATTATTACTATTATTATTGTTACTATTATTATTATTGTTGTTGTAATTATTATTGTTGTTGTTGTTATTATTGCCATTTTCATTATTTTTTTTATTTTATTATTATTGTTATTATATTATTACTGTATTTTTCATTATTATGTTATTATTGTTACTATTACTATTGTGTGTTATTATTATAATTGTTATTATTATTGTTATCAAGTAATATTATTAGTATTGATATTAGTATTGTTATTAATTATTGTTATTGTTATTATGGAATTGTTATTTTATTGTTATTTTTTATTATTTTTATTGGTTATTATTATTATTGTTGTTATTATTACGGTTGTTATTATTGTTGTTATTAATATTATTGTTGTTACATTGTTATTATTATTGTTACTGTTATTATTATTATTATTATTACTATTTTAGTATTATTATTATCATTATTATGATTATTATTATTATTATTATTATTATTATTATTATTATTATTATATTATTATTATTATTATTATTATTATTATTATTATTCAAAAAACTTCGGTAATTAGTAAAATTATGAAGGGTCTTTCAAAACATGTTTCAATCTTCGGCCATGCCGAAGACCTTCATGATTTGAATAATTAATGAAGTTTTCTGAACAAAAATCAATTTAATTGAGGGAGATGGATAATAAAAAAGATAGTTATATTGTTATTTTTAAAAAATCAGGTATCCTGTCATATAACATCTCTTTAACGTAGCCAAACCATTTCAGTCTGCTTCCTTCAATAACTTGTAGAACATTTTTTTGAACATTCTTTATTTCTCCGATTTTAGTGTTCCTAATTTTGTCTCTAAGGTTGAAAATTTTAATTTTAATATTATTTTTACTAATGCCACCAGCCTGTTTTTATTGCATTTCTGGTATTCTCTCATAGCATTGGCGGCATTGTAACCCATTTCTTAAGTTGGGACGCCTGGAAAGCAAAATTATTTTACCTCGATGATATGATATGAATGATAATGCAGCTCCAGTAGAGTCCTTACTCTAAATCCACACCATAGGCGAACACAACAATAATTTCCTTTAAGAAAAATTCCTGTGGTCTGACGGGGAATCGAATCAGGGACCCCAAGAACTGTACTCAGAAGCTCTGACCACTGGCTCATAAGATTCGTCAATTACATTGGTCAACATGATTTTTGCGTCATGAGTACCAATAGTTGTACTTAATACTTACTTACTCATTGGCACTATCGAACCCGTAGGTTCATGGCCGCGCGGACATAAGCTCTCCATATAGTTGTGCTTAATGCAGTTTTTTTATAGTGTTTTCAAATATGTACTCGGAATTACTCCATGACCCACAGTTTTTTTTAATTTCAATTTCAATTAATGGATTTAAATAATTAATTTTTAATAAACGTTTCTTCGTCCATTTGTCCATTGTAAAATAAAACCAAATGAGCTAACTCAGGAGATTTCAGCTATGGAAAAGAGATATCAAATGGAATCCTAATATGCTGTCCGATTATTGTTGGACCATCAAGAGGGATGCTCCACAGGCGAAATATCGCAGAAAATCATCATTTCGTACTTTCTAGGTGAGTCCGAATGTTCGAATATTGTGTAGTTACGAATGTAGAAAATATTAAAGTGTTTGAAATTATAAATGCCTGTCTCTCGGAAACCTTGCGTGATGGAGAAAAACGGATATCATAATTGAATTCAGGAGAAAAAATACTATCACATTTTTTTTTCTTTCTGAGACAAAAAAAAAGTTTATTTTTTGTTGCTCTGTGTAATTAATTGTAAATTTAATTTAATTTAATTTAATTGTAGAATGTCCAATCTCGGTGTCAGGAAGGTACTCTTTTTTGTATAGGCCTTTATGAAAATAGCAGATCATCAAGCCTAATACAGGGCAGGAAGAAAGGAATTAATTTATGTTTGTATTTGGTGAATTATTTTTAGGAATTAGGCAAAGATTTATTCGCCTGTTTATCAAAAACATCGCTGATGGTGACCTCTATTGAGACGTCATTACGTTTGACAACAGTGAAAATGCAGTGTAGGTTTGTATGTATTCCGCAGGTCAGTAAACAGCCATTAACATGTGTTGCAGAAGCAAATAAACATGGCATATGGGACGCATGTGCCAATAGTCAATCTCGGGGATGAGGTTGTTCCAAGAACTAATTAGTAACATGTCGCGAGTTTAATCAGAATGCTAATATATCCGCGGATATCCCGATTACTCGGGCATGGGTTCGTCTTCTTCTAATTAAGACATTGCAAACTAATCTCAATAACAGCCGTCGGAATTCAATGGTTGCCTCGAAAAGAGATCTAACCAACAGAAATTCGAAGAATTCAGTTTTCAGTGGATTAGTGATCTATCCGGAGAATATCACGGCATGGTGGATGTACTCTCTTCCAGACCTGTTTTATTTATTTTTAAAAGTTGGCTTTCAAACGAATACTAATCTGTCTGTAACAAAATGGCGAAAGCAGTTAGTCAAGTCGTGAGTAGCAGTCCAGAGAAATAATTATTGCACATGTGTAAATTCATTCCACCACAGTTCCATGAATTCTAATCAGAATCCTGGAGATTTTGAGTGAAAATAAAGAAGACACAAAGAAAGTAACGAAATAACATTAAATAATCATTAAAATATATATGTAGTCAATATGCCCATTTCACCAATTAATGTTTTAAAATGGTCAACAAGTTTCTACAGCCAAGCTGTCATTCTCAAGACCAGATATTGTCAATATCTGGTCTTGAGAATGACAGCTTGGCTGTAGAAACTTGTTGACCATTTTAAAACATTAATTGGTGAAATGGGCATATTGACTACATATATATTTTAATATTATATCACCAAGAAGATCACTTGTGTATTAAATTAAATAATCAATTGAGTTGGTGTTTACTAGATGAAAATCCATATTTATTAATTAAATAAAAATAAAACGTAGTTTTATTTGATTTTCATATTTATTATATAATTCAGTGACAGCTGTTTCGGTACACTGTACCTTTCATAATTTGTTAACATGTCTGAAGAAGGTACAGTGTACCGAAACAGCTGTCACTGAATTATATAATAAATATGAAAATCAAATAAAACTACGTTTTATTTTTATTTAATTACGAAATAACATTAAATGGAAAATGAATATTGAACACTGAGTAAGATAGAATTTTTTCTAACTGAATCAGTGTTCAATGTGTATTTTCTATTTCTTATTGTAGCATTTTTAATTAAACAGTGATTAGATAATTTTTCCACTCTATGAAGATAGATCACTTTTGCACTTAATTCTGTATTAAATCGTTAATATCACTGAGCAACAAAAAATAAACTTTTTTGTATCAGAAAGAAAAATATGTGATTCTGATAGTATTTTTTCTCCTGAATTCAAATATGATATCGGTTTTTCTCCATCACGCAAGGTTTCCGAGAGACAGGAATTTATAATTTCAAACATTTTAATATTTTCTACATTCGTAACTACACAATATTCGAACATTCGGACTCACCTAGAAAGTAAGAAATTACGATTTTCTGCTATATTTCGCCTGTGGAGTATCCCTCTTGATAATCCAACAATAATCGGCCAGCATATTAGGATTCCATTTGCCTTGATATCTCTTTTCCATAGCTGAAATCTCCCGAGTTAGCTCATTTGGTTTTATTTTACAATGGACAAATGGGCGAAAAAACGTTTATTAAAAATAATTATTTTAATCCAATAATTGAAATTGAAATAAAAAAATTGTGGGTGATGGAGAAATTCCGAATACATATTTTAAAACACGATAAAAAACTGCATTAAGTACACATATTGGTACTCATGAGACAAAAATCATGCTGACCAGTGTATATAGTTAGTGACATATTATTTTGCATTCAAATTGGCTGCATATTTTTCCAATAGGATGAGAGATTAAATGAATATGACAAGGTAATAGCCTCAAAATGGACATTATTCCTTTTATTACTCTTCTCAACAATTTGTAGTTTGTGAGTTAGATCACTTTTCGGGGAACTATGCAATTTAAGAATTAATACTACTCCATTTTTAGCATATTACAAAAAATGAAGCTATTGAAAATATTTCTAAAAAAACATATCTTAATCAATCCCATCTAGTTTAAATAGACTATTTAACTCATCCAAAGAAATTAAACATAGGCTCAATTCTGGAAATGCATGCTATTATGCATTGCAGAGACTTTTGATGTCCCAACTCCTTTCAAAAAACGTTAAGCTGAAAATATATAAAACTATTATTCTACCAGTTATATTATATGGATGCGAAACATGGACTCTTACTTTAAGGGAGGAAAGGAGATTACGAGTATTTGAGAATAAAGTTCTTAGGAAAATTTTTGGACCAAAGAGAGATGAACAGACAGGTGAATGGAGAAGACTACATAACAATGAACTGCATGGTCTTTATAGGAAGCCAGATATAATAAGAACAGTTAAGTCTCGTAGACTGCGATGGGCAGGACATGTTGCCCGTATGGGGAATGAAAGACGTGCATGGAAGCTCCTTGTAGGAAAGCCAGAGGGAAAACGCCCAGTTGGTAGACCAAGAATGAGGTGGGAGAACAACATTAACTATGATTTGAGGGAGGTGGATTATACAGGGAATGATTGGAAAGCATTAGCTCTAGATAGGGATGTATGGAGAGCTTATGTCCGCGCGGCCATAAACCTACGGGTTCGATAGTGCCAGTGAGTAAGTAAGTAAGTAAGTATTTAACTCATGCCACAAATGCTAGTCAATGACCAATCACGTTTCAATTAATGTCGTTTTACAACCAATGACAGTCGTGTTTCACCTCGCTGTTTATCGATTTATCTTTATCAGCTCCTGCTTTTGTGACAAAGAAAGCTCCTCCTTTTTAATGTTCTGAACAGGTTAAAGCATTATTCTCTCCAACAAATACATTGAATATAGCAAATAATGAAAAGATTCCTTGATTTTACTGAGTTGTTTACTAAAAAAATAAATGAATAACCCGTAATGTTGATTATGATATATAGTTTGATGTGTTTCATTATTTCTCCACTTGGGTGCACTCTTACAATATTGCGATCTTATTTGGCAATAAATAATATGATCAAGCAGCAGTGAATGAACATAACCTCACATTTCTAATTTGTTTTCAAACATCGCCGTTTACATTAAATATATAAATATTTTAAAATAACTATAGTTAAGCAATGATTTGTGAGTAAACTGCTTAATTTTATTCGTTAAATAGTCCTAACAAATGCCACTCTTGATTTCCAAATTCCCTAGATAAATTGGAAATCACTCGTGGCATTACTTATGAAAATTACCATGGGACATTCTATAGTGTACTGCCCTAGGGAGGTCCTTTCTGAGGAATTCACTTAGTTTTCCAGGTATTGTATGGCGGACGTTTTCGGTCTTCATTCACTCTATTAAGTAACACTGAGAAATTGGAACAAGTAAACGCCAAAAAAAAAAATTAAATACATGTTCACACATAGAAATACATTATATAATGGAAATAGACAGTTAATGACAAATGAGAGAAATGTTGAAGTGGATGAATTCAAATACCTAGGAACAATAATTACAAATAGGAATGAGAATAACTAACTCACTGGCACTACTCGAACCCTTAGGTTCATGGCCGCGCTGACATAAGCTCTCTAAACATCCATATACTGAACTAATGTTTTCCAATCAATCCCTGTATAATCCACTTCCCCCAAATCTTGTTAAATGTTATTTTCCCATCTCATTCTTGGTCTACCAACTGGACGTTTTCTCTCTGGTTATCCTACAAGAAGCTTCCATGCACGTCTTCCATTCCCCATTCGTGTCACATGACCTGCCCACCGCAGTCTACGAGACTTAATTGTTCTTATTATATCTGGCTTCCTATAAAGACCATGTAGTTTATTGTTATGTAGGCTTCTCCATTCACCTGTCTGTTCATCTTTCTTTGGTCCAAAAATTGTCCTAAGTACTTTATTCTCGAATACTCGTAATCTCCTTTCCTCCCTTAAAGTAAGAGTCCACATGTTTCACACACATATAATATAACTGGTAGAATAATAGTTTTATATATTTTCAGAATTATACATCACTGCCATCTTTGGTATCCTATCCTCTGTCATTCTTTGCAGATGTTCTCTCCAATTGTTCCTGTGTTCTTTTATTTGTTGAAGAAGTGGTTTGTACTTTTAGTTCCTCCCTAACTAACTAACTCAATGGCACTATCGAACGCGTAAGTATATGGCCGCGCGAACATAAGCTCTCCACACATTCCTATCCTCAGCCTATTTTTTTCCCAATAATCCCCTGTAAAATCTACTTCCCTCAAATCATAGTTAATGTTATTCTCCAACCTCATTCTTCGTCTACCAACTGGGCGTTCTCCCTCTGGTTTTCCTACAAGAAGTTTCCATGTACATCTTTCATTTCCCATTCGTGCCACATGTCCTGCCCACCGCAGTCTATGAGACTTAAGTGTTCTTACTAAATCTGGCTTCCTATAAAGACCAAGTAGTCCACTGTTATGTAGTCTTCTCCATTCACCCGTCAATTCACCTCTCTTTGGTCCAAAAATGTTGCTAAGAACTTTATTCTCAAATACTCGTAATCTCCTTTCCTTCCT
The DNA here is from genome assembly GCA_030220185.1 of Diploptera punctata. Taxonomy (NCBI): domain Eukaryota; kingdom Metazoa; phylum Arthropoda; class Insecta; order Blattodea; family Blaberidae; genus Diploptera; species Diploptera punctata. The sequence goes on from JASPKZ010008003.1 coordinate 113,960, forward strand.
TAAAGTAAGAGTCCGTGTTTCGCATCCATATAACTGGTGCAATAACAGTTTTATATATTTTCAGTTTAACGTTTTTTCAAGGGAGTTGGGACGACAAAAATGTCTGTAATGAGATGTACTAACAAATTAAACATAGGCTCAATTCTGGAAATGCGTGCTATTATGTATTACAGAGTCCACCGCTGTGGTCTCCAGGTAGCGTGCTGCCTTGTGGCGCAGTGGGCCCGGGTTCGATCCCCACTCGGGACAGTTTTTCTGGGTGAGATTTTTATCGGGATTTTTCATCACCTGTAAGACAAATGTCAGGAGAACTTTAAGGCCCAAACGGTCCCCGAAATCATATGGCCATCATCATCATCATCCTTGTCATGATCATCATCATCAACATCCTTCACCGGTGTGGAAAGCAACGGGAAGCTACCTCACCTACAATTCTCCAGTAAAGCTGCAAGCATAGCATGAAAATGCAATGATTGCAGTGAAGGACCTGCTTTCGGGCAGAATTACTATGGATGGATGTATTACAAGGACTCTTGTCGTCCCAACTCCTTTCAAAAAACGTTAAACTGAAAATATATAAAACTATTATTCTACCAGTTATATTATATGGGTGCGAAACATGGACTCTTACTTTAAGGGACGAAATGAGATTACCAGTATTTGAGAATAAAGTTCTTAAGAATAATTTTGGAACAAAGAGAAATGAACAGGCAAGCGAATGAAGAAGACTACATAACAGTGAGGTACATGGTCTTTATAGGACACTAGATATAATAATTAAAAGTTAAGTCTCGAAGACTGTGATGGGCAGGACATGTGACACGAATGGGAAATAAAAGAGGTGCATGGGAGCTTCTTGTAAGAAAACCAGAGATAAAATGTCCAGTAAATGGACCAAGATGCAGTGGGAGGATACCATTAACCATGTATGAGAGAATTAGAAAATACAGAGGACGATAGGAAAATCTTAGCTCAGGATAAGGGATGAGTGGAGAGCTTATGTCTGCGCGGTCATGAACCTACAGGTTCCATAGTGCCAGTGAGTAAGTTTCAGTTATTTCCTTGATAAACTTTACAATTGAATTACTTTAATTTTTGTAATGATAGAGGTTGGAGGATGGTGTAAATGCGAATTAGAGCCAAGCTGCCAGAAAGCACTTTAACACAAAGGTGTCCCTGTGAAGTGAGCCCATTGTATTGCTGAAACACACGGAAGGAGGAAGGGAGAAGGTTTATTAGTATCGCACTGCTTTCTGCAGACTTATTATGAAAAATGGGTTTAATCTGCAGCAGAAAGCACTGCTGTGGCTTTCCCAGCCATACGCTTGTTAGGCGAGTCCATGCGGTTACTTAACATCCTACCAATTCATCTGCACCACATAAAACACTCCTAATGTTTGTTACCATTATATGTCACATTTATAAAATAACGTTAAAAATATGTTTTGTTTTATACCATATCTCATTTCATTTTAAAATATGTCTGTCCCACAAAAACTGCATAAACTAAGCGAATTCTTCAGCAAGTCAAATGTATGGTCCGATTTAATATTAATAATAATAATAATAATAATAATAATAATAATAATAATAATAATAATAATAATAATAATAATAATAATAATAATAATAATAATAATAATAATAATAATAATGGGGCACGCCGTAGCGTAGTGGTTAAGGCACTGAGCTACAAGCCGGAGGGTCTAGGGTTCAAGTCCCGTGAGGGTCAGGATTTTTAAACTGACCCAAACCCTCTGGCGGCACTATGGTCCTGGGTCGACTCAGCCTCTAACGGAAATGAGTACCAAACGCTTGTTCTGGGGTAAAGGCGGCCGTCACGCAGGACTGACAACCCGGCTGACATAAAGTGCCGATTGTCTAGAAAAAGTGGGTGCCTTAACCTCCTACTACCCCAAGGGCCTCCGGGCCTGTTGTGGGATCTCTTTAATAATAATAATAATAATAATAATAATAATAATAATAGTCGTATTATTTTTTTTTATTGCGGATGAGCCCATGTAGGACTACGCAAAGTACTTAGAGGCGTTTCCTTTGAGCCCAAATTTCTTTCATTCTTTTGCTATGAGCTTGTTTTCTATCATCTGTCCAAGTTGTTCCAATTTGTTTCTTCGGTTTGTCCTCTTGGTCAACTTACCACTTATTCCCTATCCTGCCGGGAATCGAACCCGGGTCGCCGGAGTGGAAGGTAGGAACTCTACCGCCTACGCCACGGCGACGGACTTTTTTTTTCTCGTGTTTCTTTCCTTTACACTGTTCTTCCTTGTTTTCGTTTTACCTTTGTTAACCTTTATATTTTATTCACACATACAAACACAAGACAGGACACACACCCAGAGATTTAAAATCCCCTACCCCGCCGGGAATCGAACCCGGGTCGCCGGAGTGGAAGATAGGGACTCTACCGACTACGCCACAGCGACGGACGAATTCGTTAAAAATCGAGGTGAAACACGACTGCCATTGGTTGCAATACTAAATTCACTGAAAATTGGTCATTGACTCCCATTTGGGGCATTAGTTAAATAGTCATAGAGTAATTATGTTTTTTAATTAAATAAAAATAAAACGTAGTTTTATTTGATTTTCATATTTATTGTATAATTCAGTGACAGCTGTTTCTGTACACTGTACCTTCTTCAGACATGTTAACAAATTATGAATTGTGTTCCAACTGATCTAAGCAACAATACAACAATATTTATTTATTTTTTTTTAATTTAACAAAGTTTAACATTGTTTCGATCCAAATTTTGAAATTTTACATATTTGTGATAAGGGTGAGAAGTTAGATCTTTTGAAGGCTGTAGAAATTAATAAATTTAAAAGTAGCAAAAAACTGTTAAATTCTCAACTTGATTTGAATGAATCCTCTTTGTTAAATTTAAAAATTTAAATAAATATTGTTGTATTGTTGCTTAGATCAGTTGGAACACAATTTTTTAATTAAATAAAAATAAAACGTAGTTTTATTTGATTTTCATATTTATTGTATAATTCAGTGACAGCTGTTTCTGTACACTGTACCTTCTTCAGACATGTTAACAAATTATGAATTGTGTTCCAACTGATCTAAGCAACAATACAACAATATTTATTTTTTTTTTTAATTTAACAAAGTTTAACATTGTTTCGATCCAAATTTTGAAATTTTACATATTTGTGATAAGGGTGAGAAGTTAGATCTTTTGAAGGCTGTAGAAATTAATAAATTTAAAAGTAGCAAAAAACTGTTAAATTCTCAACTTGATTTGAATGAATCCTCTTTGTTAAATTTAAAAATTTAAATAAATATTGTTGTATTGTTGCTTAGATCAGTTGGAACACAATTCATAATTTGTTAACATGTCTGAAGAAGGTACAGTGTACCGAAACAGCTGTCACTGAATTATATAATAAATATGAAAATCAAATAAAACTACGTTTTATTTTTATTTAATTAATAAATATGGATTTTCATCTAGTAAACACCATCTCAATTGATTTAATTATGTTTTGTTCGCAGCAATGAATACACATTACAGTTAAATTGTTGGTGTTAAATCGTGGTTAATCTTGGTTGGGAATCTAACCATTTCTTAGAGAATATTGAAGTAGGAAGTTTACACAGCGAGAAGAGGAAACAAAGATAAGGTGAGCCGTGACGATGTGTTACACAGAACCTTGTGCTTTATGCATTCACAAATGAATAATTTGTTTCAAAGGACAGGGGCTTCTAAACCACCTCTTCCAAGGAACAATACACCAATTCTCACGGGTAGAATTTAGATAGATAGGATGTTCTGCTGGAGAGACGGCTTTCCCACTCGTCTTCTCATCGTGTTTCTATTCAATGCATCTTCCAAATTCACTCATCTGGTTCTCATCCCTCTCAACACATTTTCCTTCCACTTATAGTAGGTCTTGGTCTTCCTCTCTTTCAACATTAATAAAATTCATAGTAAAATTCATAGTAAGAAATTTACAGCACATATCCATCCATCCATAGTAATTGTGCCTGAGGGCAGATCTTTCACTGCAATCATAGCATTATCGTGCTATGCTTTGCAGCTTTACTAGGGAATTACAGGTATGGTAGCTTCCCGTTGTTTTCTACACCGATGAAGGATGATGATGATGATGATGGCCATATGATTTCGGGGAACGTTTGGGCCTTAAAGTTTTCCTGGCATTTGTCTTACAGGTGAGGAAAAACCCCAGTAAAAACCTAACGCAGAAACCCGGGCCCGCTGCGTGACAAGGCAGCACGCTACCTCGAGACCACAGCAGTGGAATTACAGCACATATATGGGAATTCAAATATATGATAATTATTACCTCCACCATTTACTATTCGGAGATGAACAGGTGGTGATTTCTCAGGATCCAGATGATGTATCTTTCATGTTAAAGAAATTAGAGATAGAATACAAAAAATTGGGATTACAGATAAATTATAATAAAACAGAATATATTTCTTTGGATACAACAGAGGAGCTAAAATGTAATTCAGGAAGAATACGTAATGTAAAAAATTTTAAATATTTAGGATCTATTTTAGATAAAAATGAGAATTCAACCACAGAAATTGAAAGATGAATAACTGATGGAAGAAGAATCGTTGGTTTGTTGAACTCAGTGCTTTGGAATAGAAATATAATATACAGAACGAAGAAAACTATATTTCAAGTCATGTTACAAAGCATTTTATTATATTGGTCCGAAACACTAAAGTAGATGGATTTTTGGAGACGATAGACAAGAATTAAGCAATTAAATTGGTATGGGCACATACGACGAATGCAAGAAGAAAGGTTACCCAGGAAAACATTGGAATGGTGTCCACCTGGAAGAAGAAGGAAAGGAAGCCCTCGAAACTCGTATATGCAATAAATAACAACTGGAATGAGAACAAGAGGACTGGAGGACATGGAGTGCATGGATAGAGACGAGTGGAGAAGAAGAATAAAACGTTAGGCACAGAAAGATGTGCAAACATTAAAAATCTGTATATAAATAAAATTATCATTATTATTATTTATTATTATTATTATTATTATTATTATTATTATTATTATTATTATTATTATTATTATTATTATTATTATTATTATTATTATTATTATTATTTTATTATTTATTCTCAAATATTCGTATTATTTTCTCCACTTTTAAAGTAAAAGTACAAGTTTCGTATCTATATAACTGGAAGAATTGCAGCTTGATACACTTTCTTCTTCTAGGAAAACCAGAAGGAAAACGCCCAGTTGGTAGACCAAGAATGAGGTGGGAGAATAAGATTAACTATGATTTGAGGGAAGTAGATTATTCAGGGGATGATTGGAAAACATTGGATAGGGATGTATGGAGAGCTTATGTCCGCGCGGCCATGAACCTCCGGGTTCGATAGTGCCAGTGAGTTAGTTAATTACACTTTTAGTTCAAGGTTTTTTAATGAATAAACAATAATTAAGCCCATCCTAATTCACTTACTGGGGCGTTGAAATCGCATGCACTGCATTTCATACCTAACGGAGCAAAACCGCAGGCAGTACTTAATTTGATGGCCACATATGGAATTGTGGTTAGCCTGCAAATACCACACAAAGATTACCTGCAAGATGTAAAACCGACTTTCACCACTCAAATTGAAACAAAATGCGGCTGGGAAAATTAAAACATTGCATTTCTGAAGTTTTTGTTTGTATTTATTTTTCTCCAACTCCAATCCCTTTGATGAAGAGAGGTTGGCGTTTATAATGGCGGATGGTTGGAGGGGTTTTAGGAGGAAAAGAGTTGAGAAACATCAATTCTATTGTAGCTAAGTGAAACGAACGAACCTCCCAACAGAGAGACAGCTAAAATATTTGCAGCATGAAGCGGTCCCTGGAGACTGGATTCCTACCTAACAGTATCCACCACAAGATCGCAGAGGAAGAGAGAAAAATAAACTTCACAAAAAACTATTGTTATTCCAATTCTAATGTAAATGAGGGATAAATGAATTTAACTTTTTTTAATTTAACTTTTATTCTATACAGTAACCACTTTCAATGTTTTATGTCATCTCCATATTGCATGTCACATACAGTGTGTTTACAACTTAACCAGAATTTAAATAAAATTTTATCTTCCAGTTTTCGATCCTCTGTGGTCTACTGGTTGAGATAAAAGTTAGAAATTAAAATGTACCTGTTGGTAGGTGCCGTCGTCCTCAACTTTGTTAAAATAAAGTAAAGTAAAGTGATCCCACAACAGACCCGGAGGCCCTTGGGATAGTAGGAGGTTAAGGCTCCCACTTTTTCTAGACAATCGGCACTTTATGTAAGCCGGGTTGTCAGCCCTGCGTGACGGCCGCCTTTACCCCAGAACAAGCGTCTGGTACTCATTTCCGTTAGAGGCTGAGTCGACCCAAGGGCCATAATGCCGCCAGAGGGTTTGGGTCAGTTTAAAAATCCTGACCCCAACGGGACTTGAACCCTCGACCCTCCGGCTTGTAGCTCAGTGCCTTAACCACTACGATACGGCGTGCCCCTAAGTAAAGTGATCCCACAACAGGCCCGGAGGCCCTTGGGGTAGTAGAAGGTTAAGGCTCCCACTTTTTCTAGACAATCGGCACTTTATGTCAGCCGAGTTGTCATCCCTGCGTGACGGCCGCCTTTATCCCCAGAACAAGCGTCCGGTACTCATTTCCGTTAGAGACTGAGTCGACCCCAGGGCCATAGTGCCGCCAGAGGGTTTGGGTCAGTTTAAAAATCCTGACCCCAACGGGACTTGAACCCTCGCCCCTCCGGCTTGTAGCTCAGTGCCTTAACCACTACGCTACGGAGTGCCCCCTTTGTTAAAATGGTGTATATAAAATTAACTGGAGCGCTTTCGGAAGTTAACTTCCATCATCAGCAGGTTGAGATTCTGCTATTCGTTGTTGTTGTTTACGGTGATGTATACTCCAACTGTTTGTAGCAGCAACTGACTTGTTTTTGACGATCTCGTATAATGGGTTTGACTGGGGTGCGTTCTCATTAAGAAGTGAGGTGTTGTTTGTTTCCTTTATAATTTTGAAGGTCTTCAAATATATTTATCCTAGCTGGAATGTTTCTCGGTGGATTATCGTGAGAGTGTTTTCAATTGTGTTCATTCGATGACCTGCGTTAATGAGATGTTTAGCATAGCTTGATTTATCACCCGCGTGTATGAAATCTTTTATGTGTTCTTTATATCTTGTATTGAAATTTCTGCTTGTCCTGCCAATATAAATTTTATATACATAATTTTAACAAAGTTGAGGACGACGGCACCTGTCAACAAGTACATTTTAATTTTTAACTTTCATCTTTTGACTATCCACCTCAACGGAATTTGATATGAATTTTATTAGTATTGACTACTGGCTGAGATCCTCTGGTCTCCAGGATCGCTTGTTCAAACCTAAATGGGTCGAGGTTCTAGATATATGTTTAATATTATCTTATATTTTGCACTTTTATACCAATCTATTTTTTTTTTATTCTATCAAATTATAGATTATTATTGTACACCGCCCCGCGGCGCAAGCGATTAGACGCTCGCCCTCTCCGCTGGAGTCCCGAGATCGAGTGTCGGTCATTCCATGTGGGTTTCGTGATGGACGAAACGGAGCTTGGGCAGGTTTTTCTCGGGGTTTTCTCCCGTTTTTCCCTACCACAATTTCATTCCACCATTTCTCCACACTCATCTCATTCAATTGGTTTCATTTCGTTCATCTGCCCCTCTGATGGTGCCTCAGGCGTGGTCGCAACCTATTACACCGGTTTTTATTTTTGTGATTTCCTGATTATTCTGGACAGGATTTTAGAAAAAAAATATGAAATTATTGTAATGTCATGGGTCCTTTACAAGTATACAAAGTTTCAAGTCGATCCAATGTTTTTTTAAGTGGGTGAAAATCGTGTTCAAAGATTCCGTTACATGGATACAGGTCCGTTACATAGACAGATACAGGTCAAGCTAATATAAAGCGTGTAAAAATGCATGTCTGAACCGGGAATTGAACTGAGAATCTCCAGCTTTACAAGTTGGCATTCTTTAACCCTATTCTGCCCCTACGTTAACACACTCAAGTTTAGAGTCGTGAGGAAGTATATGAGTGTGTACCCCATTAGATCACAACTACATATTTTCAAACCTGTGGTTCGCTAAACCAGACTATTTTTACCTAACATGTGATGAGGCGAAATATAATATCAAATTCATGAATGAAGATGGTCAATACTTCTTAAATTCATTGTAAATTACTTTTGAGGTTATGTAGCATTTTTTTATATTAAAATAAGTACCTGATATATCAGTCGTCCTAAATTAAAATGGATTTGTTTAAAAACTTCGTCTTCTTCTTCGTCACGGTTAAGGCTTATTTACCAGCCTGTTCCGGCTCCAAATTGCTGCTCTTTCCATCTTTTCTTTGGTCTTCCGAAGCCTCCTCTTCCTTGTGGTGAATAGTTGTAGGCTCCTATCAAAATATGATCCGAAAAAAACGATAATATTTTCAATAATCTCTATTTTAGAAGAAATGTTTGCTTCTTATCCAGAATTGGAAAATAAAGAAGAAAACATGTACACAATATTCTTAAAGAAGAAGAAGAATTCTCATTTTCCAATATTATTGAAAAGGGAAGTAAAAAAATTAAATATATAATTCACGAATATAAAGAAAAAATGAAAAAATTATTGATCTTATAAATTAGCAAATGCTTTTTAGGAATCCATTTAAATTCTGTTTCTTTTCCTTTTTTACATATATGCTGCTTTTGCTACTCTATTCTCAGTCATCATTGCTAAGTCTTTTTTTTTTCGGTTTGTTCTGTTTTTCACTGTTGTATTTAATTCCTCTACGTTTAGTTGTTGTCTTATTTCTGTGTTGTGTTTTTGTTTGTTCTTTTTGGGGACATTTAAAAATACTTCCAAGCTCCGAAGAGACAGCCAGACTGTTCAACGGATAACGACAAAAACTTCCTTAATTAGTTAAAATCATGTAAGCCTTTCTGAACATGTTCCATCTTCGGCATGTCATGGGGGAGAGAAGAGGGGTGGAGAGTGTTTTGGTGGGATAAAATTCGGGAAACGGGAGAACTCCGAGAAAAATCCTGAAAATCCCAGTGTATTCAACACCAAATCCTTTCCAGAACTGCCAGCATTCGAACTTGGGGTCCCAGTCGGAGCAGCACTAACGACCCGACCACCGAGACACTTGATGACAGATAAATTCATCTTTAAAAAGAACTATTACTTGTTCATGATACAATATGGAGGTAACGTTGTAAGAACAGAAAGGGAGTCAATTGTTTCTCCAGGCTATTCAACTTCTTTGTGAAGAAGACTCGGTAGACGGAAGATTTTTTAAAGGGTTTATTAGATCTTCAATAAACCTGAAGACGGTACCTTGGGAAAATTCTTAGTGCAACTACTTCAAAGTAAAGTTTGTAGTCAGAATTCCCTTTCCCTCTTCGTCCTTTTCTCGCCCCTTTCTCTCTCACTTTCCTCCAAGAAATTTTCTAACACAAACACATTTTCACTACAAAAGATTGCACTTGTTCAAAAATCGCCAATTATTCTTAGTTCATTCGCCTCGGAAGACGAGTTCTGCCCGCGTCTATATGTTACAGCTGACATTAAGTACAAAAGCAAAGTTTAATAAATCAAAAAAATATACCGGTATTTACAATATTTTGTATATACCTGTATATATATCATCATCATCATAGTACATTCACGAATTTAGGCCATTTGTTGACCTGTTTCGGTCTCAAGAGAAACACCATCCAAAAGTCTTTTGAGTGGACGTCCTGGTCTTCTTCTTCTTGCAGGTTGATATCTTAACATTTGTTTGGGTATTCTGTGATCTTCCATTCGATGAACATGTTGCATCCATCTTGACTTATAATCAGACATTTTGTTTTCTAAAGATTCCATGTGTAATTCTTCTAAGATGTCTTCATTTTTTTGTGATCTAGTAGTGTGTATCCTGCAGTCCTCCGAAGATATCTCATTTCAGCAGATCTAAGTCTCTGTATATCCTTCTGTTTCAACGTCCATACTTCGCTACCATACAAAAGAGTTGGTGTTTTATACACTTTCAGTCTTGAATGCTTTTGGACTAACTGTGGCTTGAAGATAGAATTTATTAACCCTAAAATTCTTCAAAATTTAGATATTTTTGCATTTACATCCTTTTCTTCTTCATATGAGATATTGCATCCTAGATATGTAAAATTATTCACCTGCTCCAAAATTTTATTGTCCAGTACAATTTTACTTCTGACAGGATCTGCACCTTGAAATGCCATAATCTTTGTTTTTTCTGTAGATATCTTTAATTCATATTCTTCTGTAATTTTGTTAAGTTCATACAGACCTTTCTATAGATTATCTTCTGAATTTGCTATTATTATTTGGTCATCTGCAAATAATATGGTGTTTAATTTTCTATTTTCTGATATTCTTATTCCAAATTTATATTTTTTGTTCCAGCAACATATTACTTCATTGATATAAATTGCAAAGAGTGTTGGGGATAGGGGGCAGCCTTGTCTCACACCACGATTTATAATTCCCCCTGTTTATATATCTTGGATATAATTTAATGTATGCTGCTTAAACAGACAAAACTTCTAAAAACTTTCCATGTCCAATCCAGCTCACTATGGGTATACAACCTCTGCCAGTAGAAACTTCTGTCAGATATTTAGGCCTAATATTGGATAAAAGGCTTACATTTAGAGCCCATGTTGATCATATAATAACCTGAGCCCATCAAGGCGTAACAATATTATATCCGTCTTTCAAGTGGCTGTCACTGTCCGGTAGGATGTGGCTGTGATCCGTAATATGATATTGTACGGCTGCGAATCTCTGAGTATCCTTGCGAAATGCCACAAAAAGAAACTGCAGATACTGCAAAATAATCACAAATAGGAATGAGATGCACAACGAAATTAAACATAGGCTCAATTCTGGAAATGCGTGCTATTATGCATTGCAGAGACTCTTGATGTCCCAACTCCTTTCAAAAAACGTTAAACTGAAAATATATAAAACTATTATTCTACCAGTTATATTATATGGGTGCGAAACATGGACTCTTACTTTAAGGGAGGAAAGGAGATTACAAATATTTGAGAATAAAGTACTTAGGAAAATGTTTGGACCAAAGAGAGATGAACAGACAGGTGAATGGAGAAGACTCCATAACAATGAACTACATGGTATTTATAGGAAGCCAGATATAATAAGAACAGTTAAGTCTCGTAGACTGCGATGGGCAGGACATGTTGCACGTATGGGAAATGAAAGACTTGCATGGAAACTTCTTGTAGGGAAGCCAGAGGGAAAACGCCCGGTTGGTAGACCAAGAATGAGATGGAAGAATAACATTAACTATGATTTGAGGGAAGTAGATTATACAGGGAATGATTGGAAAGCATTAGCTAAGGATAGGGATATATGGAGAGCTTATGTCCGCGCGGCAATGAACCTACGGGTTCGATAATGCCAGTGAGTAAGTAAGATACTGCAAAACAAGTGTCTAAAAATCATACTTTCGGCCCCGCGTTACACAAGGATAACAGAGATGCACGAGGCCACGAAGGCACCATATATTGATACTATCATAGTAGGAAGGGTCACCACCATGTTTCAAAACATAAATGGAAACCCAAGAGTAAGCAATATGGGACACCTTCCACAATGGCGTACTACACATAGAAACATATTCGACCAAATAAATAATCCATAGTACTTAGCATGTAGCAACCAAGGTCAGAATGATCAGCGCAGAGTGGCGTGGCTCATTCCGGTCCTGAATCGAGCCGAGCTCTTCAGCGACATGGTTTCCGATGCCCCAATCAAGCGAGATATATTCGCCTTGGCAACAATATACATATAAATCTCACATTACTCAAACAATAAAATAAATCCCCATAAAATCGCCGTGTAGGCTAGGGTAAACCAGCCGAACCCAATACCGAATACACACGCGAATTCGCCGACAAGGGACAAACACAAGTCCCAGGAAAAGGCACACTGGACAGCACCAATAGCTGTCACCAAGTGATGATGAAATTTCTAAAATATACAATTTTGAGTGGACAGGGCACGTTCATCGCATGGAGAATTGATGTATTCCAAAGAAAATACTCTACGTATATTTTCTGTACAACGAATCTGTGCCCCCGTAAGATATGCGACCTAAAGTCAATTTCCTTTTCTGCCTCGGCAAATAATTTCCCTCCCTGCATTCCTTTCTTTCTCTCTCTTGCACTTGCACTCCAGTGTTGTCAACACAACTCAAACCTTGCATTATTTAATATTCAAGAGCCATGACACTGGGGGAAGTTTCGTAACATCCCTACTCGATAAGTTACCGTTTAACGTAGTGTGAGGGGAGTGCGGTGAAATGGTGTGGGTATAGACATGAACTTTTCTAATAACGATGTTCAGCGCTGTAGGGGCACAGATCCGTTGGTTCGAGTATACAACCATAAGGAGCACAAGAAGAGTGGGAAGACCGAAGAACGGATGGATTGATGCTGTGGACGAGGATGCAAAGATGATTCTGGGAGTGAGGAATTGAAAAAGGAATATACTAGATAGGTAGATTTGGAGGGGCCTAACACAGGAGGCCAAGGTCCGACATCGGGCTGTAGCGCAATGGAAGAAGAATAAATCGGGGTGTGTCGGTGTGTCTTGGACACGGCCGTGTGTTTTTCATGATTACGTGTACGTAACGGGTAATATTTTCTTTGAGCGTATTATGTGTACCGGTACATATAATCATTTTTGAATACTAAGAAGTTCTTCGACGTTGATTACATTATCCACTTGCATAAGCTCGATCATCCCAGCTGCAGATATACTGGCGCCGTAGTTGATCCGCTCGGATGCCTTCATTCTTTTACGTTCCCTGCACCGCTTGACTATGTCATATAGTGTTTTATGTGTACCATTGGATTTCTCTTGAAAAGCCCTTAACAACCGTATACGATCTGTATATTTTGATTTTGCTTTTTGACGAGTATAGGCCGACATTGCATTATTTGTTTTAAATGTTTACTTTAACACCATATATATTCACTATAACTATTTCACACTAATGTTTTATATACGCAATCGATAGATCTTGAAGAGAACCGACGATTGAAACTCAAACGAACGTCGTAACTTCTCCCAGTCAAAATTTATACTAAAAGAAAATTATGTGACGCAGCGAAACGACCTCAAAATTGCGGCGCTTCCCCCTCCATTGCGCGCGATGCATAGTGGTCCACACTCAACGTTAACGAATTATTTGATCCTTTATCTATCGAGGGACGTAATTACATTTTGGATGTAGATGATAGATATGTAGCTGCAACACCAAACTGTAACCCCCGATTTTGTTATCATCAGTTTTCTGAATTGCCTCCCACTGTGGACGCAAATTTAAATACGGAGTGAACATAAATAAGGCTATACGTTTGCCCGCGTTGTGTGATGAAAATATTACAATTACAGTAAATACGAAATTACCGTTGGAAAGGCAGTTATTCAAATTACAACAATGGAATAAAACAGTGTAGAACTTACGTCATTAGTCAAAATGGCGTTGAATATGCAACAGCAAATTACAATTGCTGCATGAGCAATAACGTATGCTAATGATCGTGAGGCCGCAAGACGGGCAAGACGTGAGTTTAACGTAGCATTGCAGCCGATGACTGTGGGGAAGTGGAGAAAACGACTGCTGGAAACCAGAAGGATGCAGAAAATCAAACATCCTGGAAGGCCTCGCATTAGCACGGATGCAGAAACAACGAAGATAATTGTGGAGGCGTTCGACGCTAGCCCACAAAAATCAACCCGCCAAGCTGCACGTGAGCAGTGATTTGTTTTGCTTTGTTCTATTGTTGTAATTTTAAGAATTCCATTTCCAATCATATTTCCTTTAATAATAACATTTTCGTCACAAAATGCGATCAAACTTATAGCCATATTTCTGAACCACTCTGTACGTATTCAAGTCAAAATAATGATTAGATAATAATAGCTCAGGATAGGGATGCATGGAGAGATATGCCCGCGCAGTCATGAATCTCTAGTTCGATAGAGCCTCAAAGTCAGTTAGAGTTCTGTTCCGCTCTGTATGCGACTTTCAAATCATTTATTTAAAAGTGATGACGTCAAGGTGTGAGCATGTAAAGTGGGTGAGAGTGAAATTTCCCTGCTGGGAAGAACAAGTGACTGACGTGTCAGTATTAGAAGACAATTCAAAGGAAAACGTTCCTGTCAGGTTAAACACAAAAGCTTTTTACTTACTTTTTTCCAAGACAAATATCGAACACGCAATCTTTTATTCTTAAATCGAAAAATAAGTAACAAATGGTTACTTGTTACTGTCTCTTTCACTATATATATCTCTTTCTGATATTTGAAAGACCATTTGTTTGTAAACTGTAATGGAAATATAATTTCCTGATGGATATTATTGATTACAAAACATACGATCATGTTTCCAGCAGATAATGTTGTTCAGTTTTATCAGGACTCCGTGTTTAGCAAATTTCGAAAGAAGATATTTATCATAAGTAATGCCACGAGTGATTTCCAAATTATCGATAAATTCACGACACACGAAGTGAGGAGTGAATTTATCTAGAGAATTTGGAAATCAAGAGTGGCATTTGTTAGGACTATTTAACGAATAAAATTAAGCTGTTTACTCACAAATCATTATTTAAATATAGTTATTTTAAAATATTTATATATTTAATGTAAACGGCGATGTTTGAAAACAAATGAGAAGCGATAGGTACGCTTCATCTGCTTCTTTTGTTTATCACTGCAACCAGATCATACTATTTATTGCCAAAGGAACGCAATAGTTTCATTACCTGTGTATCTTAATGTTACCCATGTTTTATTATTAACAGATTCTCTTTCAAGTTTTGTTATATTGTTTATGTCATTTTTTCTTTCTTGTTTTTTATTAGTTCATCAATTATTTGTTTTACCATCGCTTTTTGCCATGTTTTTAATATATTGGTTACAAATAACAGATGAGGTTGCGGCATCAGACGAGGTTATGCAAACTAATGGGATACTACAAGGAGATCCCATCAGCCCGCTACTATTTAACATAATGACGGCTGACATTGGGAAAGCAACGAACGGGACCACGCTGGTAATGTATGCGGACGACATGGCCATTGGGGCAGAAAACAAAGAAGAATTGCAAAAAGGCATAGATGGGATACAACGATGGGCTATGGAAAATGAGTTCAAGATAAACAGCAACAAGACCGTACAAATGGTTTTCAAGAAAGGAGGAAGAACAGCGGCAAGTGATAATCTAAAACTAGGAGAAGAACCGATAAGAATGGTCAACAAATTCAGATATTTAGGCATAACACTGCAGCCAACAACAAAGTCTTTCAGCGCACATGTGCAGGAGAGAGCAGCAGCAGCTATAAGAGCTATGTGCAGTATCAAAGACATCACATCGTTAAAATTAGTCACAGCCATGAAATTATTCGCATCAGTGATCACCCCGATCGTCACCTACGGGATAGAACTGATATGGGAGAAACTATCGGCCAGCGATATGGAGAGGTTAGAAAAGTAAAACCAAGATTCATAAAAAAGGCACTAGGTGCAAGCAAATACACACCAAATAGAATGGCCTATATGCTAGCCAGAGAAACCTTCTTCCTAGAGGACCTGAGGCAAAGGATACTACTGCCAGCAACGGAGCCATATAAGGAAGTCATCGAAAAAAAGAAACAGAGAGAAAAAGAGATCGACGAAGATTTCTACGCCTCAGATGCCATGGTAAACAGAGAGTGGACTGGAAGTAACCAACCACAAAGGCACAGAATCATAGGTTTAGCAACACACGGATATCATCACAAAATGTGCAAAAATGCAAAATTCCACCAACCGAGTGATTCGTGTGAATGCAAGATATGAGACCAAAAGTGTGAGCGATACCATTACAAACAATGCAGAATATGGACAGGATCACTGAACGAACTCATAAAAGACAAATCATAAACTTATAACTTAATGCTCTTTCGAGTGCCTCTTACCAATTTATTAATATATTGTAACTCTTTGTTATAATTTATTTTGTTTGAAGGTAATTTTAACATTCTTCTTCTTCTTCCTTTCAAGTATTAGGCCAAGGCCTGTTACGATCCTATAGAAAATTTGGGAAATTCTCGTATAAGACTTGAAAGCATAATAAATAGTCCCTTCGATTGGTTGCTGGCCAAAGGAAGGCAAGACCAGTGATAGGGCTGCCATCTTATAGCCTCTGGTCAGGCTGTTCTAGAGAAGAAAAGAAAATAAAGGAAAGAAGAAATGGAAGAAAGGAAAGACTCCCTAGCCCTCGTATGCCCTAATAGCGTCGGGGTCGAAAAAACAAGAGTTAACCAAGAGAGGTTAGATAGTAAAGTTAAAAGAGTGCAAAACACAAGTAAGTGGAAGAAATGTTTTGCTCAGCTTGGGCACCTTGTGGTCGCCATCCACATATCCCCTAGATGAGGACATTCTGTTAATTAAACAATTAAATGTGCTGATTTTATGTTGGTATGGGTGTCTAGATTTGTTATTAATGGTGAACATATTATTTGTAAATTTGCGGAAAATTCTTATTTCAAGTTTCTTCTTTTTTTTACGTTTTTCGTTACGGTAAGATCTAGATAATGCATTTTGTTATTAAGTTCTATCTCCTCCGTAAATTATATTTAATTATGCATATTGTTTAGTTCTAGCAAGATTTCCTTTCCTTTTCAGTTCTCGTTTTCATAAATAATCATGACGTCATCCACATCTCTTGTAATCAACTTTATATTGAAATTATGTATTAATTTTTCATAATGCTTACTTCCCAATTCTTGTAAAAATAGTCGTCATCATCATCATCATCATCATCTGCATTCATGGATTATGTCTGTTGACCCGTTCCGACTTCAGCCCATCTCTTTCTAGGTCTGCCCACATCTCGGGTGCCTTTAGGTTTGTATTTTGTTATTTGTTTTGGAAATCTATCTTCATTCATTCTGTCTACGTGTTGCTTCCATTTTTGTCTATATGTATCTATTTTATCAGTTATTGCAAATATTTCAAGTTCCTGTCTTATTTCTGTGTTCTTGATTCTGTCTTCCTTAGTGCACCTTTTAACAGATCTCAAAAATTTAATTTCTGCTGCCGTTATCTTACTTAGATCTTGTTTTTTATGTATCCAGGCTTCTGAACCATAGAGCAGTACCGGTACTGCCAACGTTTTATAAAATTTCAATTGGGTCTCTCTTGTTGTTTTATTATTTAGTGATCGTTTTATCGTACCACATATTCCCTGGAATTTTGCTATTTTATTATTTATATCATTATCATAATTAAATGAAATGTCACATCCTAGATAATTGAGATGGTTCACCTATTCTATGATTTTGTTTCCCATTACTATTTTGGATCTGATTTGATTTTTCCCTTGGAATTCCATTACCTTAGTTTTTTCTATGGATATTTTGAGATTATATTGTTCACATATATTATGTAATTTAAAAATATTCCTTTGAAGCTCGTCTTCTGTATTTGCTATTATTACCTGGTCATCAGCGTATAATAATGTTTTCAAGTAGTGTGTTTTATCTAATTTTATTCCTTTATTTTTTTATTATATCATTGATGTATAGGTTAAAGAAAACTGGAGAGATACTGCATCCTTGTTTAACTCCTTGATTAGTACGAATTTTATTTTTACTTACTTCATTTCTAATTTTTATAACAAAATTTGTGTTCCAGTACAAACTCTTTATAGCTGCTATTAAGTGTTTCGGAATAGTTCAGCCATTATATATGATGTGGGAGAACCAATTGGTATTCCATCTTCTTGTCCATATATTTCGTTATTAAATTGGAAATAATTTTGTTTCATTATGGTATTTGTGACCGTGTATAGTTTATTTATATATTCTGTGTTCAAATTACTGTTTTATAGTTTATGTCTCTGCAATGCATAATAGCATGCATTTCCAGAATTGAGCCTATGTTTAATTTCTTTTTGCATCTCATTCCTATTTGTGATTATTGTTCCTAGGTATTTGAATTCAGCCACTTCCTCAAAATTTCCCTCATTTGTCATTAGCTGTCCACTTCCATTATATACTGAATTTCTACGTGTGACCATATATTTAGTTTTACTGATATTTATTTCCAGTCCTAATTTCTTTCAGTAGTACTACATCATCAGCATAAACTAACAGCTTATTAATACCATTGAGTTGTAAGCCTTCCTCATTCTCTAAAGATTTAATGGCATGCTCTAGTACAAAATTAAATAGTAAAGGAGATAGTGCATCTCCTCGCTTCAACCCATTCTGGATTTCAAAAGTGTCTGAAAACTGTTTGCCTACACGCACCCTACTCTTTGAGCCATTTAGACACATTCGTATAAGTCTAACTAACTTTTTAGGAATTCCGAACTCCAGCAGGATACTATATAACTTCTCCCTCTTAATTGAATCATATGCTTTTTGGAAGTCTACATATAGTTGATGTACAGTACCATTATATTCCCATTTCTTCTCTAAAATCTGTCTTAAACTGAAAATCTGATCTGTTGTAGACCTGTTTCTTCTAAATGCACATTGATGATCTCCTAGAATGTCATCAATATAGGGAGTAAGTCTGCTTACTAATATATTTGTTAGAATTTTGTACGAAGTTGAAAGTAATGAGATGCCCCTGTAGTTGTTGCAATCTGTTTTATCTCCTTTCTTATAAATTGGTATGATAATTGATTCCTTCCATTCATCTGGAAGAGCTTCTTTTTCCCAAATCTTACTAAGCAACCAGCGTGTCTTGTCCATTAATGCACACAGAATTGAATATCTCAAAAAGCTCTACAAAAAAGTCCGCGACAGCATGTGTTTATCGCTTACGGATAACTCACAAAAACCATTTTTGTCTTTCATTGATACCAAGAGTCCCTTATCTCTTACGGATAACTCACAATAACCATTTTTGTCTTTCATTGATACCAAGAGTCTCACGCCGTAGCCGAGTGGTTAAGGCAAGAAGTCTTAGCGCAGATCTACGGGTCGTACGCTGGTTCGAATCTCTACGGGGGGAAGGTTTTTTCTTATGGAATGTCGGCCAGTATGGGTCAGAAATGAAATCTAGCTGGGAAAAAAAAAACTGTTTTGACTCACTCTCATCAATTTATCTTTTTTTTTTCACTCTAATATAATTGTTATATGACGGTTCTTACTTAACTTATCTGCAAAGGAGGGTACAATTCTAATGTTCATGACTATGTGACGTCATCATTCACACTTCTTGAGCCACAACAGAAGGCTGTAAGAGGTTTTCTTGTGAACTTATTTAATAATATCTAATTATGTCCTAATGTCTGAATTTTATGGTAAAAAAGTAACATATTTTTATCGTCCGCCCGTGACATGAGAATTGAACGTTCGGGCAGGACGTCTGCCGGGTGTAACGCTAGTAAATAATAAAATAAATAACCTTCTTTCCGTTGATCATTCCTTCCAGGGCATCCTTGGGGGGCAGGATGAATACTTAGAGCAAGTGGATCTTATTTCACTATTCACCGCAATTATTGTTACTTTGACAGTAACAGTGTCAGCATGTCGTTACTCCCTCACCAATACAATACGAATCGATCCTCAACAGCCTCATGTAATTATTATATCCAAGCAGCAGGACGTCCGTACAGTAGCTACATGTAATGTAAACACTGGAGTAAAACCAACATGCGAAACATTATCATGACTTCATATAATGGAGGAAACTTCTCATTTTTGCCTCAAGAAACCAAAGTTAAACTAGGTACTATTTATCTCATGCCCCAAAGGGAGTAAATGACCAATCACATTTCAATGAATTTTGATTTATAACCAATCAGTCTTTTTTCACCTCAATTTTATCAATTTAATTTTATCACTTTAAAATCAAACTCCTCCTTTTTAATCATTCTGAATGGGTCAGAGCATTATTTTGCAGTGACTGTCTCTCTAAGAAATACGTTGAATATAACAAGTTATGTATTAAGAAGTAAGAATTCTAGAAAGTATGTGGCTACCAGATTGTATGTATAGTGCACGAATGAAACCAGACAGTGCTTGCGGGATATAATTTAAAAACATTTGTAGCAATTGATTATACCACAAAAAAGAAACGAACATAACCTGATAGTGCATTGGATGTCTGCGGTGTGGTGGGGGGGGGGTTATTAGCACGCACGCGCGCTGTTGGGAGCTGTATGTATTTATATGTGTGTGTGTTTGTTTTTATTTGTTTTGTAGCATTTGTTTAATTATTAATATACAAAATGAGATTTTTTATATCTACACATATGGTATTTTCATGTATGAGTGTAAATATGTATTATTGTGTATGTAGTGTTAGACATATATATATATATATATATTCATTATTTTAATAAATTTTTATATAGGTGTGTAGTCATGTAGGTATTTATTTATATATTTTTTTATCCATGGAAAAATAATGCACGTGCGGCCAAACAGGTCCGTGCGCAATGTAAATGCAAATGTATTTCCTTTCTTTTGAGTAATAGAGCACAACGGGGATATATACCCATCAATAGGAACCTCAAACTCGATGCTGTTCTTTTTGCAGGCGATTTAGCGCTTCTGGCATTTTCCGAAAATGATTTGCAACGATCAGTTTATAATTTACAAAAACAGCTGCCAAATTTAATATGAAAATATCAATTAACAAAACTAAAATTATGACATTTCATGGGAAGGACCCCATACAAAGTAAAATCTGTCTCCAGAATAAAATTTTAGAGAGATCTAATCAATTTAAATATCTTGGATATTATCTCTCTATCTGGGATGAAAAGGATATCCCATCCCTGAAAAAATTACTAGTTATAATAAAAGTTTGGGAATTATTAATCAAGTTGTGAAACCATCCCTTATACCAAAAAAACACCATATTACGTTTATATAACACTTTGGCTAGATCAGTGTTGACCTATGACAGTGAAGCATGGACACTAAAAAGAAAACATGAAAGCAGAATAACAGCTTGTGAAATGAGATTCATGCGCAGAATAGCGGGTTACACCAGATGAGATCGGAAAAGGAACACCGATATCTTAAAAGAATTGAAGACTACGCCAATTTTTTTAATATATTAAACAGTACCAACTAAATCGGAAACACCATCTTCAAAGAATGATTTCAAATCGGATCCGCAAAGCTGTTTATAATTATATACCAACAGGACGAAGATATCTGGGCCGTCCTATGAAACGCTGGAGGGAAAAATTTCTATAGGATCGTAACAGGCCTTGGCCCAATACTTGGAAGGAAGAAGAAGAAGAAGAGAATGGATAACGGGAATATATGGGTGGACTCAGTGAACGAAGATTGTCATCAAATCCTGAACTGTGACAAAATGGCAACACAGAGCATTGGATAGAGAAAACTGGAGGTCTCGCATCATTATGGGCACACTATGGTATGTAGCTCCACTGGAAGAAGTTGCCAAAATAGCAAGAAATGAAGTATGGGAGTGAAACATTCCCTTTAAGAAAGCAAAGACTTGAAACTCCTCATATGTTGTTAAATTCACATATAATAAAGCCCCTCATTCCCCTTCTGCAATAAATCAGCTGACAGTTTACAAACTATGCTCTTAAAAACAGAGGACCAAATGCTAGAAAACAAAATTCCCAGCGTCGTTCACTTGTTAGACTAGAGCGTTCTGTGTAATTTAAGTCGCTGGAATGTAATAGGAGTCGAAGTGTCTACGTTTTACAGCCAACGAAACAAAGTTTTAAGAATTTTAGATTATTTCAGAAAGACTTGTGTAAAGTCTTTCAACTTAGATTGTGGATTGAAATGGCCGCCAGTCACATTTAACTTTCCAGTACCGACACAAATTGGGGCTAGAAATAAGCATCAATAATAATGGTAGCCCAAGTACACGGTGTCCACAAAGTCCTTCTACCAAGACAATGAAACATAGCTCGAAAACTATTTGAGATGGAGTCATGCGATATTTTTGCACGTATTCTACATCTATTCACTACCATATCTTAATACTAGTCTTGCGAGAACCTTATAAAGCCGTAAACTTGAAAGCAAATGTAAATTTGCTCGCCCAATGAGTTGTTGGCCCAGATGAGTATCATTGTGGGGTTCCCACTAATGTAGAATTTCCTCTACATTAAGGTGATGTGGTTATATACCGCCAGTACTCTCGGTCCTCAGATCCTCATTTGTAATAGCAGGTTGCACCACGAGCAGATTGAGGATGAGATTTGGATAGGAGAGGTGATGAAATGAGGAAATTATGGAAGAGGTTGGATGTAGAACCCATTCTTCGCCATATACAAAACTACCAGAACTGGAAAGCCCATCTTCAACGAATGCCGTCTCATAGAATTCCAAAAGCTATGCTTTGTTACTGCCCAAAGGCAAAAGATCGCTGGGTCGTCCAAAAAAGTGCTGGATGGAAAATTCCTCTTTGAGACCGTAACAGGCCACACGGCCTAATACTTGCCCATGGATGATGATGATGATGATGATTCTACATCTTTCAAAGTTTTGTTTACATTTGTTGCAGATTTTGATTCAAACCACAATGACGACACCAAAGGAAAAGGCCCAATGTGTATGGTGGTATGCTGAGTCTGGTAAATGACCAGTTACTGTTCAGCGAAATTTCCGCCAGCAATATGGAAGAGATCCTCCATCCAAATCATCCATAATTAGATGGGCCGTGAAATTTTCTAAGGACTGGCAGTGTAATGGACTTGCCACGGAGTGGACAACCAGGTGTGAGCCAAGAAACTATCGACAATGTGCAACTTGCATTTCAACTCAGACCTCAAAATTGGTTCGTCGAGCTTCACGGGAACTGCATTTACCAAAATCAACCATTCATAAAGTATTCCATAAGCGGATACATCTTCAGCCAAGCGTTGCTGCCAACTGACTTCCCTAGGCATGCTGAATTTTCTGATTCCATGCTGAACGCAAGCGTCCAAAAAGCTACTTTTTTTTCATTTTTCTTTTCCACTACAAAGGGTGATTTTTAAGGCTAAAACTTTCCCGTGAAACTCCCTAACATTTTGCAAGAAGTCCTAACACAATCGGATGAACGGTATGGCAGCGCATAAAGAATTCCGACCGCTCAAACAAATAGAGGAATTCCTTCTGGCTTTATGCAAATAGGCTTTATATTACAAACAGATGGACAGGCAGACATACATTCGTTTTTATATATGAAGGGCTTAGGGCAGTAACATGGTAAGCCACATTCTGTTAAGAAATGTCATTTATTACAATGTTAGC
Source organism: Diploptera punctata (assembly GCA_030220185.1). NCBI lineage: Eukaryota > Metazoa > Arthropoda > Insecta > Blattodea > Blaberidae > Diploptera > Diploptera punctata. The sequence continues at coordinate 137,332 of JASPKZ010008003.1, forward strand.
AAATAAATGTGTTGAAATATCCATAAAATTATTTGTAAGTGCGCCAGTGATGAGTTAAAACATATAGACACTAATGTAGACTATTAACAACAGGGTGTATATTTCTAAAATTGCCATCGCTGGCATTAGAGGGTCAATTTCAATTTTAAGAAACCATATTTACAAAATTTCTACTTTATAGTATGTATACTTCAATTACAATCTGAAATTTATTTTTTAATGTATTTACAAAATGTATTTCATCAATTTCGAAAATTAATTGTCTGTATCACTTTACTCAGTTACAGCTCAACTTTTTTATAGCAACAGGCTTCCATGGTCATCATGTAATTATTGGAATTACCTTCCTATTCCTTGAGGCAATCCTCTAGAAAGTTGTATATAATAAAAAAATACTGCCCAATTAGTATTTATAATTTTTTAAAACATTAAAATCCTTATATCTTAGAAAGAACGATATGTGGCTTATCATGTTATTGCCCTAAGCCCTTCATATAGGTATATATATATATATATATATAATATATTTGGCATGATAAGAAAAATAAATGCCTGGACAGGATTCGAACCCGGAACTCTGGGTCTGTACCCCAGCGTGTTATTCATAACACCACCAGGCGAATCCAATTCAAACACTTATTTTTCTTATATACTCGTATGTATTATATTCTCCATTATTACTAGATGTCACGAGAACTCGGTCTTCACGCGACATCTAGTAATAATGGAGAATATAATACATATATAAGAAAAATAAGTGTTTGAATTGGATGCGCCTGGTGGTGTAATGGATAACACGCTGGGTTACAGACCCAGATTTCCAGGTTCGAATTCCGTCCAGGTATTTATTTTTCTTATCATGTCATATTAAGCTTGTATTGCTCAATGTTACAAATTGAATTATAACATATATATATATATATATATATATATATATATATATATATAAACATTTATTTATTTTATATTTATTTGAGTTCGTGGAACTTTATCTCGATATCGTAATGATAAATAAATGTATTTATTTGGCTTGAATTTTTTTTTAATCTTTAAATTATGGTTGATCGGGAGACCTCGTGAACTGTAACGAGAAGGTCTGATTACAAGATCATATGAAGCTGGTCTCGAAATACGTAAATGAAAATCGCTGAGCTAAGATTTTATTTTGTACCATAAATCTCTGTTATTTATTGACGGAAATGTTACTGAATCGTCAATATACAGAATTCTGCTGAACATCCAAATTTTTGTAATGATGGACGAGTTGCTCTTTTTATTTTCCAAATCGTATCAGTTCTCAACACTCCAGAGGTGTGCATACAGTAAGTCGTGTGTTTTGTACCCCCTCCCCCATATAAACACATAAAATGTACACATATAAAATGGAATAGACCATACATTAGTAGCGTTTTGCAGATTTATTGCTCTTCGTGCAAATTATGATCATGTACACACTTCAACAACAATCTGATGTACAGGGGTCTCCAATATTTAGGGCTAAAATTATGTATTGTTTAATCATTGTATCATTGGAAAAGTTTTGTTAATATAGGTATAAGAATGAACCGTTTTAAAATATTAAACGTTTTAATGTATGCTGATGATGTGGTTATTATTCAAGAAAATGAAAATAATTTGCAGTACTCTTTAGATCAATTATATCAGTTATGCCAAGAATATAATTTCAAAATATCAAAAAAAAAAAAAAAATAATAATAATGACATTTTGGGGAGACGATCATATAAGATCAAAAATCGTAATAGACAACAAACCTCTGGAACAAGTAACAAATTTTAATTATTTGGGTTGTAATTTTACTATAAGCACAAAAACTGTAAGAGACATAAATATGAAACCGTCGAAATTTCAAATGATATGTGGAACTATACATAAAACATTAAAGAATAAAACAAGAAGAGATACTAGATTCAAGTTTTATAAAATATTGGCAGTTCCTGCATTACTTTATGGGAGCGAAACTTGGGTAATGGCCAAAAAAATTGAAAAGTAGAATACAAAGCGCAGAAATGAACTTCCTTAGAAGAACAAACGGCTGAACAAGATTGGATCGGATAAGGAATGAAGATATAAGAACAGACTTAAATATATATCCATTGAATGAGAAAATTAGAGAATATAGAGAGAAATGGTTTACACACGTGGAAAGAATGAATGTATCAAGATTACCAAGAATACAACTACAAGCCGAGAGGTTCAAGGAATGTAGGAAGGCCAGTAAAAAGATGGACAGAACAACTGTGAGGCGGAACAGGCAATTTGCCTAGCCCGTGAAGTGAAGAAGAAGAAGAAGAAGATCATTGTATTACCACTGAGGAATGATGATTAATAGAACCCGGATTTGCAGCGAAATGCATGTTTTCTTTTATGCATTAAAAAGTATAAGGAAATTATTTAAAAGTTAAGTGGCCCTTTCACAGACAATTTGATAATGCATAGAAATGCATATTCCGAGGGAAAATGCTTATTTTAGATTTTTAATGCATAAATGCATATTTTACTCCTAAATGTGGTATTAAATTATAATTTTCCCTTCAGCTAATTACTAGTAATTAATTAATTATTAATCAATATTTTTATATTAATAAAGTCTCTGCAATAAATTGTATATAAGCGTAGCATGTATATTTATATCTGTGTAAGAGGGTAATACTCGTGGGCCTTGAGAAATAGTACTTCGGTATTGCTAACATCGCATTTGATAAGCTTAGTGAAGTATTAAATAAAAATCTTGGCTACAATAGAATTGGGGGCACGCCGTAGCGTAGTGGTTAAGGCACTGAGCTACAAGCCGGAGGGTCGAGGGTTCAAGTCCCGTTGGGGTCAGGATTTTTAAACTGACCCAAATCCTCTGGCGGCACTATGGCCCTGGGGTCGACTCAGCCTCTAACGGAAATGAGTACCGGACGCTTGTTCTGGGGTAAAGGCGGCCGTCACGCAAGGCTGACAACCCGGCTGACATCAAGTGCCGATTGTCTAGAAAAAAGTGGGAGCCTTAACCTCCTACTACCCCAAAGGCCTCCTGAGGCCTGTTGTGGGATCACTTTATCACTTTACAATAGAATTTGTTAAATTTGCAAAATGCTCTCTGGTGATAGTAAAAAAAATGTAACCGAAGAGAAATTCACTGAAGAAGAACTGTGGTGTTTTTCACATGCACCTGTGACATCAAGTAATGTAGAAAGGACATTTTCATTGTACAAAATCTTCTTCACTGACAGATGAAGGAGCTACACACGAGAAAACCTTCTTTATCTGCTGTAACAGCCAGGATTAAAGCAAATAATTTATTTGATTTTATTACTATCTGTTTTGCATATCATCTTTAAAAATATGGACTAGTGGTTATGCTCCTTGCCTCTGGTCCCGAGGGTCGCAGGTTCAAACCCGGCCGGGGTCGATGGATTTTTTTAGGATGTAAAAATCCAAGGAACAAGTCCTCCGGGAGGGACTTTAATCCGTGGGTCCCGAGTCTGAAGATTTTCAGGCTCGTAAAAGATCCTTAAGCCTGAATGAAAAGGCCTCTAAGCAAAATTTACCGATTTTTCCCGTCCTAGTACTACCTTGGTTTCCTAGATGTCAGTGTGAGGCGGAACGATGACCACGGTCCACTCAAATGACATCTATACGAAAACAAGTGTAACTAAATTAGTATGATTCAAATTCTTCCTTGTAGGGGGGAGAGCGCCTTTTTTTAATTAACTTGGTCTAATTATTTTTTTTGTCTCCTTTTCGTTTTTACGCTGTTTTTTCCTTTTTTACCCTATTGTTTAACCTTATTGTTTTACCTTTTTGTTAGCTTTATTTCATTCTCACATGTAGACACAAGGACAAGACACAGACCTAGACCCAAGGTGGAGATTTAAAATCCCCTACCCCGCCGGGAATCGAACCCGGGTCGCCGGAGTGGAAGGGTAGGGACTCTACCGATTACGCCACGGCGACGGACAAAACTGTTTATTTTTTAATTTACCTTTTTTTTTCGTTTATACTGGTTTTCCTTCTTGTTTTACCTTTTTTTTTTGTTTGTTTTACCTGTTTGATAACTTTCTTTAGTTATCACATAGACACAAGGACAAGACAGACACATCCAGACACAAAGTACTTAGGAAAATGTTTGGACCAAAGATGGATGAACAGACAGGTGAATGGAGAAGACTACATAACAATGAACTACATGGTCTTTATAGGAAGCCAGATATAATAAGAACAGTTAAGTCTCGTAGACTGCGATGGGCAGGACATGTTGCACGTATGTGGAATGAAAGACTTGCATGGAAGCTTCTTGTAGGAAAGCTAGAGGGAAAACGCCCAGTTGGTAGACCAAGAATGAGGTGGGAGAATACCATTAACTATGATTTGAGGGAAGTAGATTATACAGGGAATGACTGGAAAGCATTAGCTCAGGATATGGATGTATGGAGAGCTTATGTCCGCACGGCCATGAAGCTACGGGTTCGATAGTGCCAGTGAGTAAATAAATATATAAGTACCCCGCCAAGAATCGAACCCGGGTCGCCGGAGTGGAAGGTAGGGACTGTACCGACTACGCCACGGCGACTGACGCCTAAATCTCTGTTAAGGGAAACATGGGCTTACAAGAAGAAGATTATATCTGGTTTCATATATAGGTCACAATTATAACTGGTACATAGCTCGGATTTAGTATAGCGTTTTTTATGTGAACGACGCTAGTGGCGGGTAGTATGGTCCATCGCAGCGTGTCTCGAAAGGCACGCTGGGCGCGGGCTCCGTGTTTCACCCCGGCCAAAACCGGGTTCGGGCTGCAGAACGACGCACGCCAATCGATGCAGCCCCGTGCTCAGGGCGTGCTAGAATATCTGCAGCAATACCTGGTGGCATGCGTGAGTTGATCACTCTCCCTGCATTTCTTTCATCGCGCATCCATCTTAACATCTCTTCAAATTGATTTAGTCACGGGCTCCTAGTTTCTACTTGAAATGTCCGTCCATTCTTATATAATGGAAATACCAACTTTCCCCTTGTTATTCCTAGAAACTCCCATTTTGAAGTTCATTAACTAACTAACTAACTCACTGGCACTATCGAACCCGTAGGTTCATGGCCGCCCGGACATAATTTCTCCTTAGATCCCTATATTATTCCACGAATTGTCATGGCTACATCTAAAAGAGAGAAGAAAATCGCACTGTCTAATTCTCTTATTTAAGATCCTACATACCTTAATTCCCAATTATCATCTCGTTTCCAGTATCTATCCTCAAACCATAATTTAAACACAAGATCACAACATAGTCTCTTGCTTAATATACCGCAACATAGGACATCACATCACTCCATGTCATATACCATCTTCACTTCTCGCAACTGGAATTCCCTACCACAAGAAATAAGGGGCTGCCGGACATTGGCATCTTTTAAAAGAAATCTAAATTTATATTTGCTCTAACCTCGACTCCATCATTACCCAGTGTAAGTGTTTTTCGTATAATTCGACATATTTATACTATTATTATTATTATTATTATTATTATTATTATTATTATTATTATTATTGTTATTATTATTATTATTATTATTATTATTATTATTATTATTATTATTATTATTATTATTATTATTATTATTATTATTATTATTATTATTATCGTAAGTATTATTGATGTTATTATCGTATAAAATGTTGTTTGTACATGAAATTTACATTGCTACATTTAATGTATCTTTAACTGTTTATAATTAGTATAGTGTATATCTATATTGTCCACCGCTGTGGTCCCGAGGTAGCGTGCTGCCTTGTCACGCAGCGGGCCCGGGTTCGATCCCCGGTCGGGGCAGTTTTTCTGGGTGAGGTTTTTATCGGGGTTTTTCCTCACCTGTAAGACAAATGTCAGGAAAACTTTAAGGCCCAAACGGTCCCCGAAATCATATGACCATCATCACCAGCATCATCCTTATCATCATCATCATCCTTCACCGGTGTGGAAAGCAACGGGAAGCTACCACACCTACACAATTCCCTAGTAAAGCTGCAAGCATAGCATGAAAATGCTATGATTGCAGTGAAGGATCTTCCTTCGGGCAGAATTACTATGGATGGATATCTATATTTGTCAAATATTTATTTGTATTTGTGCTGGTTGAGTGGAAGAGAAGGCCTTATGGCCTTAACTCTGCCAGAATAAATAAATAATAATAATAATAATAATTATTATTATTATTATTATTATTATTATTATTATTATTATATTATCATTATCCTGAGCTAATGTTTTCCAATCGTTCCCTGTATAATCTACTTCCCTCAAATCATAGTTAATGCTATTCTCCCAACCAGAGGGAAAAACTCTGGTTCTCCTTCAAGAAGTTTCCATGCACCTCTTTCACGCCTGAACGAATTCACATTGTCCTTCAATCCTGATCCCTGACTACCTTCTCCTTAAAATATATATGCAGTCAATATACCATTTCACCAATTAATGTTTTAAAATGGTCAACAAGTTTCTACAGCCAAGCTGTCATTCTCAAGACCAGATATTGACTGACAGTCAATATCTGGTCTTGAGAATGACAGCTTGGCTGTAGAAACTTGTTGACCATTTTAAAACATTAATTGGTGAAATGGGTATATTGACTGCATATATATTTTAATATTTTATCACCAAGAAGATCACTTGTGTATTAAATACCTTCTCCTGGTCATCTAACTTCCTGTAAAGCGACTGTATCCAAGGATGATTTATCTAATTCATGCGTTAATGCCTCTAGCGCTCCGCTATTGTATGAAGTCCTAACATCCCATGTTCCTAGGAACATGTCCCTGTGTTTGAGCCTTTGGCATGTGTTTTGAAGTTCATTATTAGGCCTAAATACATTTTATGACAATTAATGACAAATGAGGGAAATGTATTCAGAAGATTACGAGTATTTAAGAATAAATTTAGGGAAAATTTTGTACTAAAGAGTCACGAACAGACAGATGAATGCAGAAAACTACATAACAATGAGCTGCATGGTCTTTGTCAATACATCCAATTTCCTCGTTGTAGATTTTTCTCCTTCATGTATGAATATATTTCCTGACTCCAGGAGGTTTTAGGTCTTCCTCTGCCTCGTTTTCCCTCAGTTATCCATTCCAAAACAGATTTTAGTAGCCGATCCTCTTCCATTCGCTGGACTTGTCCATACCATCTTAATTGCTGAGTTTTAATATAATCTAAAATAATGTCTTAACTCCGCCATGACCGGTCCCAAGCCCGGATGAGAAAGGAGGAGGGGGAGGAGTAACAACCTCGTAAAAAACCAGGGTTCAGTTGGCTCCGACTGATAGTACTCTGTAAGGGCCCCTAGCCAGGGTTACGGTGAAGATCTCAACGGCAGATTCGGCGCAGAAGGAGTCCTTCATCACGGCGGATCTGGCGGAAGTGGCAACCCTCTAGATGGGGTTAGTACATCCAGAAGCTGGACCTAAAGCTTTGAGGTGGCAGCCCCACCAATGGTCTACTCTGCATAGCGTTGGTACCGCGATCAGAGGAAAACATATTACTCGTATTCTTCACAATGGAAACTCGGACGGACTTAACCAAAGGCGACCTCAGCGTAGAATTAAGGACAAACGATTTGGTATAAAGGATCGGTTTACGGAACAGGTAACTCTTGCCTAAACCAGGAAGTGAAGAAGAAGAATAGTGTCTTCAATCTTAATTTTCTCCCTTATAACTAAGTTCGTTTTTTTTTTTCTTGAAATTCTTACTGCCCTTCGTATAAAATCCATTTCCGTTGCCAAAAGATACTTATTTGTTTTTGTTGTTAATGGCCAAAGTTCTGCTCTATAAGTAATGATGATTATAATAATAATTGCTACAATTATTGTAGCGTGGCATAATGGTTAAGGCACTGTGCTACAAGCTGTAAGTTCGAGGGTTCGAGTCCCGGTGGGGTCAGGACTTTTAAACCGACCCAAACCTTCTGGCGGCACTATGGCCCTGGGGTCGACTCAGCTTCTAACGAAAATGAGTACCAGACGCTTTGTTCTGGGGTAAAGGCGGCCGTCACACAGGGCTGACAACTCGGCTGACATCAAGTGCCGATTGTCCAAAAAAGTGGGAGCCTTAATCTCCTATTACCCCAAGGGCTTCCTGAGGCCTGTAGTGGGATTACTTTACTTTATGATATGTATTTGTTTTATTTTATTACTTATAGTTCTATCGCACAATATTCCATTTAAATAATTTATAAATATTAATTAAATAAAAATAAAACTTAGTTTTATTTGATTTTCATATATATTAAGATATAATTCAGTGACAGCTGTTTCGGTACACTGTACCTTCTTCAGACGTGTAAACAAATTATGAATTGTGTTATTATAGTACATATCAACTGATCTAAGCAACAATACAACAATAATTTATTTAAACTTTTTAATTTAACAAAGGCGATTCATTCAAATCAAGTTGAGAATTTAACAGTTTATTACTACTTTTCAATTTATTTATTTATTTCTACAGTCTCTAAAAGGTCCAACTTCTTACCCTTATCACAAACATGTAAAATTTCAAAATTTTGATAATAACAATGATTAAATTGGAATAGGTGGTTAGCATATTTTGAATATTCTAAATTTCTGTTAAATTTTGTTAAATTAAAAAAAATTGAATAAATTATTGTTGTATTGATCCATATTTGGTTCGTCTTCCGGGCTTATAGGCCGTGGTCTGGTTGTCTTCATACTCGACGTTTCGTCTACTGCTGCGGTAGACATCATCAGGAGATCCAACGACCAGCCGGTCTGCAGCCGACTGTTGAGGAATTCACAGAAAGCACGTAGTATCTCCTGATGATGTATACCGCAGCAGTAGACGAAACGTCGAGTATGAAGACAACCAGACCACGGCCTATAAGCCCGGAAGACGAACCAAATATGGATCAAGACGCCGGCCGTGAAAGCCTACAATTATATATTGTTGTATTGTTGCTTAGATCAGTTGATGTGTACTATAATAACACAATTCATAATTTAACATGTCTGAAGAAGGTACAGTGTACCGAAACAGCTGTCACTAAATATATATCTTAATAAATATGAAAATCAAATATAACTAAGTTTTATTTTTATTTAATTAATAATGTGTATTTTCATCAAGTAAACGCCAACTCAATTGATTATTATTATTATTGATATTTAGACGTAGCATGATTTTCAACACTAGCCGCCACTGTTCAATTTTCTTCAACGGTTAAAGATGAAATCGAAAGATAAAATGGTATGTAATAATGAAGTATAAACTGTATACTTATCTATAGGGATTTTAAAACCCTCAGCTGAATTGAATTTGTTGAATTTGCTGAATGGATATTGAACATCGATTAATTTAACAGAATTTGGGACTCACCCCTCCCAGGGACCAGCGATGATATATTGAGGCCTACTTGTTGCACACACCATAGATTCGCTTCTGTTACATTAATGCATTGGTCATGTCTTCAGCTTCATTAAATTCAGGGGTTCACGCGCCATCAAACGAGAGCCTCTAAAAGCTATCGTACGCTATACAGTGCTTTATTTATTTACTAGCTAATACCCGGGGTGCTTTGCTACGCCTAAATAAATGAAATATTAAAGGATAATTAAATTGCGAACTGTGGGGCAAAGAGTGTGGAAAATACTACATCCAATGGTGCAAAGAAAGGACCAAATCAATACCAGCCTACAGCAAAAAAACTTAAAATGTAAATTATATAGCATACTATGCACATTCGTGCGCTTTTCTTTATTATTATTATTAGTATTATTATTATTAATTATTTATTATTATTATTATTATTATTATTATTATTATTTCCATGGTATCTTTACCTTGTCGTGGTGGAGTGGCTTGCGTGCTTAAATGATCCTGAGAGCTATGCCGGCGGTAGCATTGCTGCCGATAGGGTTACCCATGCCGGACTGGTCGAAGGTGATAAGCCAGACAAAAAAAAGTACCTTGGGCGAAAGAGTGACGATCTTTCACCGTAAAAATACAACAGTCAAGAAATGCGGACATGGGTTCATCTGGGGTAAAATTTTCCGGAGGTCAAATAGTCCCCCATTCGGTTCTCCGGGCGAGGACTAGTTCAGGGAACGCATGCCAAAGGCTCAAACATAGGGACATGTTCCTAGGAACATGGAATGTTAGGACTTTATGCTTTAAGGGAGGAAAGGAGATTACGAGTATTTGAGAATAAATTTCTTAAGAAAATGTTTGGACCAAAGAGAGATGAACAGATAGGTGAATGGAGAAGACTACATAACAATGAACTACATGGTCTTTATAGGAAGCCAGATATAATAAGAACAGTTAAGTCTCGTAGACTGCGATGGGCAGGACATGTTGTGCGTATGGGGAATGAAAGACGTGCATGGAAACTTCTTGTAGGAAAGCCAGAAGGAAAACGCCCAGTTGGTAGACCAAGAATGAGGTGGGGGAACAACATTAACTATGATTTGAGGGAAGTAGATTATACAGGGAATGATTGGAAAGCATTGGCTCAGGATAGGGATGTATGGAGAGCTTATGTCCGCGCGGCCATGAACCTACGGGTTCGATAGTGCCAGTGAGTAAGTAAGTAAGTATTATTATTATTATTATTATTATTATTATTATTATTATTATTATTATTAATCCCTCCATGGTATCTTTACCTTGTCGTGGTGGAGTGGCTTGCGTGCTTAAATGATCCTGAGAGCTATGCCGGCGGTAGCATTGCTGCCGATAGGGTTACCCATGCCGGACTGGTCGAAGGCGATAAGCCAGACAAAAAAAGTACCTTGGGCAAAAGAGTGACGATCTTTCACCGTAAAAATACAACAGTCAAGAAATGCGGACATGGGTTCATCTGGGGTAAAATTTTCCGGAGGTCAAATAGTCCCCCATTCGGTTCTCCGGGCGAGGACTAGTTCAGGGAACGCATGCCAAAGGCTCAAACATAGGGACATGTTCCTAGGAACATGGAATGTTAGGACTTTATACTTTAAGGGAGGAAAGGAGATTACGAGTATTTGAGAATAAATTTCTTAAGAAAATGTTTGGACCAAAGAGAGATGAACAGATAGGTGAATGGAGAAGACTACATAACAATGAACTACATGGTCTTTATAGGAAGCCAGATATAATAAGAACAGTTAAGTCTCGTAGACTGCGATGGGCAGGACATGTTGTGCGTATGGGGAATGAAAGACGTGCATGGAAACTTCTTGTAGGAAAGCCAGAAGGAAAACGCCCAGTTGGTAGACCAAGAATGAGGTGGGGGAACAACATTAACTATGATTTGAGGGAAGTAGATTATACAGGGAATGATTGGAAAGCATTGGCTCAGGATAGGGATGTATGGAGAGCTTATGTCCGCGCGGCCATGAACCTACGGGTTCGATAGTGCCAGTGAGTAAGTAAGTAAGTATTATTATTATTATTATTATTATTATTATTATTATATTATTATTATTATTATTATTATTATTATTATTATTATTGTTGTTGTTGTTGGGGAATGAAAGATGTGCATGGAAGCTTCTTGTAGGAAAGCCGGAGGGGAAACGCCCGGTTGGTAGACCAAGAATAAGGTGGGAGAATAAGATTAACTATGATTTGAGGGAAGTAGATTATACAGGGAATGATTGGAAAGCATTAGCTCAGGATAGGGATGTATGGAGAGCTTATATCCGCGCGGCCATGAACCTATGGGTTCGATAGTGCCAGTGAGTAAGTAAGTATTATTATTAAATTGTATGGTATACGCTGAGACGAAGCAAACATGGCTGTTGCTAGACAATTTTAATTTCGGATTTCAGGTAAACCTCCACTTCTATTTGTCGGACTTCGCCCATTTTTTGATAATATCTACCTCGGTTTATTGTAATGGGATATACTGAGTTTCGTTGTAAAACATAGAAAATAGTGACCGTTAAAGCGATTTTTAAATTTTTACTTCAGGTGAACTCCTACACGTAATGGTTTCAGAGGGTCCAATTGCAAATCTAAACCATCCAGGGACCCACTCAAAAACATATAAAAGTTTCATAAAATTGGTCCAGTCGTTTAGGCAGTTATTGGTTTCGGATTTAGCTAAACCTCCACTTCTAATTGTCGGATTTCGCTCATTTTTGGGACAATACGTACGTCGGTTTATTTTAATGGGATATACTGAATTCCCTTGTGAAACATCGAAATTTGTGACTGCTAGACCGATTTTTTTTAAATTTTGGCTTTTTTTTTGTGATCCCACAACAGGCCTCAGGAGGCCCTTGGGGTAGTAGGAGGTTAAGGCTCCCACTTTTTCTAGACAATCGGCACTTTGATGTCAGCTGGGTTGTCAGCCCTGCGTGACGGCCGCCTTTACCCCAGAACAAGCGTCTGGTACTCATTTCCGTTAGAGGCTGAGTCGACCCCAGGTTAGAGGATCCAATTTATTGTGAATCTAAAGTATCGATTGATCCAATCAGACACGCACAAAAACTTTCATCAAAATCGGTCGAGCTATTTTCGAGACTAATGCACGGCAATTGATATGTGTGTGTGTGTGTGTGTGTGTGTGTGTGTGTGTGTGTGTGTGTGTGTGTGTGTGTGTGTGTGTGTGTGTGTGTGTGTGTGTGTGTGTGTGTGTGTGTGTGTGTGTGTGTGTGTGTGTGTGTTTTATATTGCAGATTTTCGCGGATATAAGTATTAATAAGAAAGTTTTCTTGGGTTTTCCGCGTCTTGGATTCAAGTTCGGCCTCTGGCCACTGATTCCGACGTTTCGGCATGTCATTATCAAGGAATGATAGGTTTGAGTCTAATTATATAAGACCTTAACTTGTGACGTCCACTCAAAAGACTTCTGGATGGTGTTTCTCTTGAGGCCGAAACAGGTCAACAAATGGTCTAAATTCGTGAATGTACTATGATGATGTTGATGATGATGATGATGATGATGATGGTGATTAAAATATAGACTGAAACAAAATACTATGTTGATGTGTTCTAATACTAGCTAATACTAACAAAAAAATGGAATATAATAAAATTAAAATAATATTAAATTAAATAAGAAAAGCTTCCTAGAAGATTATTTACAAAATGCTGAATATAATAATAATAATAATAATAATAATAATAATAATAATAATAATAATAATAATAGCTTTATTTTACCTGGCAGAGTTAAGGCCTTAAGGCCTTGTCACCACTCAACCAGGTTTAAAAAAATACAAAAGAAAAGTCTTAAATCTAAATTACAATATATATATATATATATATATATATATAAACGATTACAAGTTATGAATACAATACAATTAATATTTATAATGTATTTTGATTTACTCTAAATTTAACGAATTAAATATATAATATGTACAAGATATATAAAAAAACGAGGAAAAGATTAATGACATAGTATAAAATTAAATAAATAGAGAAAAATTAATTATTAGACAACAGGTAACTGTATAAGCGTGACTTAAAGGTGCCAAGTGTGCGGCAACCCCTGATATCTTGAGGAAGGAGATTCCAGGAACGGGCAGAGGCTACTGTGAAGGAAGTAGAATAGGAGGAAGTGCTATGAAGAGGAATTGTTAGCAGACTGCTATCTTGTGACCTAGTGTCAATATTGTGGTAGGAGGATAACTTCTCAAATCTGGACGCCAGGTAAGTAGGAATGTAGGAATTCAGAAGCTTGAAAAGTAGTGAAAGAGAATGCTGAATATAGTTGTTATGCAGTTAATGTTTTCATTGTGTCGAACTTAAGATATCAGTTAATTTGTATTTAAATAATGATAGCGATTGACAGTCCCTGACATGACTGGGAAGTGAGTTCCATGCTCTAGTCATAGATATTGTGTAAGATTCAGAGTACAGACAGGTCCTGTGTTGTGGTATCAAAAGTAAAGTAGAGTCTTGTGATCTTGTTCCTAAATTGTGATGAGCCGATAAATTTTGAAAACGTGTTGATAAATAACTTAGTAAATATGTGTGCAGGATTTGCAATAGTAAGGTATATGAATGTATATGGGTGCGAAACATGGACTCTTACTTTAAGGGAGGAAAGGAGATTACAAGTATTTGAGAATAAAGTACTTAGGAAAATTTTTGGACCAAAGAGAGATGAAGAGACAGGTGAATGGAGAAGACTACATAACAATGAACTACATGGTCTTTATAGGAAGCCAGATATAATAAGAACAGTTAAGTCTCGTAAACTGCGATGGGCAGGACATGTTGCACGTATGGGGAATGAAAGACTTGCATGGAAGCTTCTTGTAGGAAAGCCAGAGGGAAAACGCCCAGTTGGTAGACCAAGAATGAGGTGGGAGAATAGCATTAACCATGATTTGAGGGAAGTAGATTATACAGGGAATGATTGGAAAGTATTAGCTCAGGATAGGGATGTATGGAGAGCGTATGTTCGCGCGGCCATGAACCTACGAGTTCGATAGTGCCAGTGAGTAAGTAAGTAAGTAAGGTATATGAATGTAAAATCCTTCTGTCATTTAGGCGTAGCCATGATAAGGCCTGAAATGAAGGAGACACGTGGTCATAACGACGGACATTGAATACAAATCGAATGCACGTATTATGAACACGCTGTAGTCTGTCAGATCAGTTGCCAGATTAGTCAGTAATATGTCACAGTAGTCGAAGTGTGGCATTATAAGAGTCTGTACAAGTATTTGTTTTAATTTCGTGGAAGAGGTATGAGAAAACAAAAATAAAAATAAATCAAAGGGAACCAATACATATAACAGGAGGAGTTAGACAAGGTTGTCCACTATCAACCACTCTTTTTAACATTTATTTCGACGACATGATAAGATCATGGAAGCAAATGACGACTGGGGGAATTAACTTAGGAAATATAGTAATAAAAACAGTAGCCTTTGCAGATGATCAGGTTCTAATAGCAAAAACAGAAGACGAACTACAAAGAATGTTATATAAACTAAATAAAACATAAAAAAAATACAACATGGAAATATCCTCACAAAAATCAAAAACAATGGCCTTCAAGGGCGCTCATCCAGTTCGAAGAAAGATAATAATAGAAAATAAACCGATAGAACAAGTGGTAAGATATAACTTCCCAGGTTGCGAAATATCATACACAGCGGAAACAGATATAAATAACAAACTAAATAAGTTTAACTATATAACAGGAACACTAAAAAGAACTTTGAAAAATAAAGCCAGGAACGACTCTATAATGAAATTATAGGGCCTACAAGACAATGGCAGTGCCTATTATTACTTATGGATCCGAAACATGGACAGTGACAACACAACAATCTGCCAGGATATAAGCTGCTGAAATGAGATTCTTCAGACCAATAGCAGGATATCAAAGAACAGACAAAAAACATAACACAGAAATAAGACAACTAAAAATAGAAGAATTAAACTCAACAATAGAGAAATACAGAACAAACTGGAAAGAACACTTGGCAAGGATAACTGAGAATAGAATACCAAAAGCAGCATACAACTATTCACCACGAGGAAGAAGAAGCTTGGGAAGACCAAGGAAAAGATGGAAAGAGCAGCAATTTGGAGCCGGAACAGGCTAGTAAATAAGCCTAAACCGTGAAGAAGAAGAAGAAGGTTAAACTAATACTACGAAAGTAAAAAGGGAAAATGCGAAGTTAAGTTATTTTTGCTAAGAGAACACAGAAATGAATGTATATTTTATGTAATCTCAATAGGATATCTTTGCTGTTCCACTTTATAAACTTCAATGAATTTCATTCTGCCATGTTAAACTCAAGTTGGGAAACTTACACAATAGAATTTTTTTCCGTGGACGTGAAAAATGATGTTAAAAAAGTGGAGCTCGTCACCCACTTCCGAACTAACCTTTATCGATAATGGAGTTTTGAGGTCTAGAAGATGTCTTTACAAAGTCCATCTTATATCGAATGCATGATCAAAATTCTTTCACTTTCTCAAAAGAAACTAATATCTGCCATATACAGAATGTTTCAAGAAAACATATCAATATTTATAGCGGAGTTATTACTTACTTACTCACTGGCACTATCGAACCCATAGGTTCATGGCCGCGCGGACATAAGCTCTCCATACATCCATATCCTGAGCTAATGCTTTCCAATCATTCCCTGTATAATCTACTTCCCTCAAATCATAGTTAATGTTGTTCTCCCACCTCAATCTTGGTCTACCAACTGGGCGTATTCCCTCTGGCTTTCCTACAAGAAGCTTCCATGCACATCTTTCATTCCCCATTCGTGCCACATGTCCTGCCCATCGCAGTCCACGAGACTTAACTGTTCTCATTATATCTGGCTTCCTATAAAGACCATGTAGTTCATTGTTATGTAGTCTTCTCCATTCACCTGTCTGTTCATCTCTCTTCGGTCCAAAAATTTCCTAAGAACTTTATTCTCAAAAACTCGTAATTTCCTTTCCTCCCTTAAAGTAAGAGTCCATGTTTCGCATCCATATAATATAACTGGTAGAATAATAGTTTTATATATTTTCATTTTAACGTTTTTGAAAGGAGTTGGGAAGTCAATAGTCTCTGTAATGTATAATAGTGAATTTCCAGAATTGAGCCTATGTTTAATCTCTTTGTGCATCTCATTCCTATTTGTGAGAAATTCATTTAATTACTGATATAAATTTTAAGACGCTGAATTTAAGAATTTTTTCTCAGGCTATTTTCTCGTATTATGGGCTACATAAATTTAATGGTCACCCATTCGTAACCGTTCCGGATCCATAGCCTGTTCATGGCAGCATCTAACTTCCGAACGAATGACTTCAAGTTGTAACTTTTGTAGCTTTTCATGAAAAATTAAAAATAAATTGCCGGATGCTGCCATTTCTTGAGATTACATGTAAAATATTAATTTGGAAAGGGCCTCAGTTTAACCTATAACACATGAGTTACAGTTCCACTGACTCGAGATAAAATGCATCCAACAGTTTTATAGCTCCGGAAAAAAAATAGCTGCTGTTACATTTTCTAGCGAATTTAAGGAAATAACTACACCATCTGTTAAGACACAAAAAAAAGTCATTATCATATAGTTAGCACCATTAAGGGCTAATTTCTTCAGCAAATATTAATAGTATATTGCAATTCGAGGTTGGGAAGTGTTTTTTACAGAAGCGAGGAAAATGTTTAAGAACCGAGAGATAGCGAGGTTTTTAATTTCCGATACTCTGTAAAACACTTCACAAACATGCGTTGTACATTATTTTTGCGCGATGTGTTTTAAAAATAATAAATAATACTAAAATAATAACATCTTTGTTGGAAATATTTGCGTTCATTATAAACAACTGACTAACGTTAACAGTGTGGGCAATGTTTATTAGTTGAAACTACAGGAGGCCGTGACACCAAACAGTTATAAAATGGCGGCAAGTACGTATTTATTGTTTTATATTGTTTCAAATAAAGTTCATCATCATTGTTGGTTCTACAGCCCGTTGCAGGCCTTGACCGCTCCTACAATGCGCCTCCATTCGTCCCTCTTCTCCGCCTTCCCTCACCATCCTCTTACACCCAGTGTTCTCAGGTCCTGTTCAACACTGTCCAGCCTTCTAATATTAGGACGTCTAACTCTTCGGTTTCCAATTATAGTTGTCAGTGTGACTCTACAACATATGCCTGATTCCTCTTCCCTGTAGAGATGTCCCAGCCATTTAATTATTGCCATCTCAAATAAAGTTCAGTTAATTTAAAATGCAGTGATTTGTTTCGTATAATGTACATAAACACTACCTTTTGGATATTTTCTGTATATATATTGTACGCAGTATACATAGAGGGCAGTGGTTTCACTACCCACACGTGGTTTGTAATAAGTAATATTACAGTAGGCCTATAGTTATTTTATTACAGTATAGTTATTTAGGTTGGCAACCCCGAAATGTAGGAAGTTGAACTTTCAATAATGGTCGCCATTGCTGTAAGTACGACAGAACGTACTATCGCGCAAAAAAGAATACTAACAAATTTCTTGTTAACACTTTGCTAAAATTTTAACAACATAAGAATAAGAATAAATTGTATTCATAATAAATAAATGTGTATGGAGAGCTTATGTTCGCGTATAGTATATATTCCTTGATAAAAGCATGTGGGATCATGACGAAACGACGGAATCAGTAGTCAGAACCCGACCTTGAATCCATGACGCGGAAAACCCGAGAAAACTTTCTTAATCATACTAATATCCGCAAAAATCTACAGTATGATATATATATATATATATATAATATTTATATATGGAATGATAAGAAAAATAAATGCCTGGACGGGATTCGAACCCGGATCATTGAGTCTGTACCTCAGCGTGATATCCATTACACTACCAGGCGAATCCAATTCAAACACTTATTTTTCTTATATATGTATTATACTCTCCATTATTACTAGATGTCGCGAGAACTCGGTCTTCACCGCCATCTAGCAGCTGACGATATCAAGTAAGCAAATTAAAGAGAATATTTTTACCTTATAGCAGTGACGCTTTATAGATGTTATAATTAAATGTTTAACATTGAGCAATGCAAGCTTAATATGGTATGATAAGAAAAATAAATGCCTGGACGGGATTCGAACCCGGATCTCTGAGTCTGTACCTCAGCGTGATATCCATTACACTACCAATATATATATATATATCATCATCATCATAGTACATTCACGAATTTAGGCCATTTGTTGACCTCTTTCGCTCTCAAGACAAACGCCATCCAAAAGTATTTTGAGTGAACGTCCTGGTCTTCTTCTTCCTGCAGGTTGATATCTTAACATTTGTTTGGGTATCCTGTGATCTTCCATTCGATGAACATGTTGCATCCATCTTGACTTATAATCAGAAATTTTGTTTTCTAAAGGTTCCATGTATAATTCTTCTGAGATGTCTTCATTTTTTTTTTGTGATCTAGTAGTGTGTATCCTGCAGTCCTCCGAAGGTATCTCATTTTTAGCAGATCTAAGTCTCTGTATATCCTTCTGTTTCAATGTTCATACTTCGCTACCATACAAAAGAGTTGGAAGAGCCAGTGTTTTATACACTTTTAGTCTTGAATGTTTTTGGACTAACTGTGGCTTGAAGATAGAATTTATTAACCCTAAAATTCTTTAAAATTTAGATATTTTTGCATTTACATCCTTTTCTTCTTCATATGAGATATTGCATCCTAGATATGTAAAATTATTCACCTGCTCCAAAATTATATATATTTATTTATTTATTTATATACAGAATTTTTAATGTTTACACACCTTTCTGTGCCTAAAGTTTTATTTTTCTTCTCCACTCGTCTCTCTCTCTCCATCCAATCCGTGTCCTCCAGTCCCCTTGCTCTCATTCCAGTTCTTATTTCCTGCATCCACGAGTTTCGAGGTCTTCCTCTCCTTCTTCCAGATGGATACCATTCCAATGTTTTCCTGGGTAATCTTTCTTCTTGCATTCGTCGTACGTGCCCATATCAATTTAATTGCTTATACCGTATATAATCTACTATTGAATAACCAATATTCATTTTTTCTCTTATGGCAGTAATTCTTATTTTGTCTAATTTTGAACATCTTGCTGCTCTCTTCGAGAAATCCATTTCCATCGACATAAGTTTTTGTTCGAAGTTTTTGTTGAATTTCCAAACTTCAGCTCCATATGTGACAGTACTTCTCACTGTTGAATTATATATTTGTAACTTATTTTTCCTGGTTATATGTCTGTTCCATAAGACTCCATTCATCATTGCTGTTATTGCTCTGCCTTTATTTATTCTGTTCTTAATATCACTTTCTTGTTTATCCCCTTTATCTAATTTTACTCCCAGATACTCAAATTCTTCACATCCTCTAATATACCCCTTTTCATCTTCTAATATCAAATCTTCGGTTTCGGCTCCACATCCCATATAAAATGTTTTTTTCTAAATTTATTTTCAAACCCCAGTTATCGTATTCGATATATTTATTTATTTATTTATTTATTTATTTATTTATTTATTTATTTATATCATCATCATCATGAACAAATTTGTTTTAGGCCATGTGGCCTGTACGGTATATATATATATATTATATATATATATATATATATATACTGTAGCGTAGTGGTTAAGGCACTGAGCTACAAGCCGGAGGGTCGAGGGTTCAAGTCCCGTTGGGGTCAGGATTTTTAAACTGACCCAAACCCTCTGGCGGCACTATGGCCCTGAGGTCGACTCAGCCTCTAACGGAAATGAGTACCAGACGCTTGTTCTGGGGTAAAGGCGGCCGTCACGCAGGGCTGACAACCCGGCTGACATCAAGTGCCGATTGTCTAGAAAAAGTGGGAGCCTTAACCTCCTACTACCCCAAAGGCCTCCTCAGGCCTGTTGTGGGATCACTTTACCTTTATATTAGTATATATCATCTTCTTCTTAAATGGCACTACAGCCCAATAAGGATCTCAGCCTCATCAATGAGAGCCTCCTCCAGACATAGTTCAATCCTCCGAGGCTTCATATTTGGTTTCCCAACAAGACAGTTTTACAGGATGGGTAGTCAGCCGCATGCCTAACCCCCAGTCTGGAGGGCCAGGGAGTCTTCCGTTGGAGTTCCATACCCTAATTGAGATGGCCTCGTTTGAGGGCGCCAGGTTTCGATCGAACCAATTCCCAAGAGTCTTGGCTTGCTGGTCAGGTGGCTGTTGTCTTATATCTAGGTATTTATTAGTACATCTACTCAGCATTGATGCACCTCCAGCAGCAGGTAGTTGTGTAAGATGGATAATTTAGCAAATGTAACTGGGGCTACTCAATCCGCACAGAATTCCCACGGGTATAGGAAGGTTATGAAATGAAAGGATATTTGGTTAAGGACAGCGGTTTGCTGCTCCTATTAGTCGCCTTTTACGACAGGGGGAGGTCCCATGGTGCTATTCTACAACCCGGCGACCACACGGCGTATGTATACACAAACACACACACACACAGGGTGTTTCCGTGATGTTGATACAAACTTTCAGAGAAGATTAAGGACAAATGCATGAATGTAATATATATATGTCCACCGCTGTGGTCTCGAGGTAGCGTGCTGCCTTGTCACACAGCGGGCCCGGGTTCGATTCCGGGTCGAGGCAGTTTTTCTGGGTGAGGTTTTTATCGGGGTGTTTCCTCACCTGTAAGACAAATGTCAGGAAAACTTTAAGGCCCAAACCGTCCCCGAAATTATATGGCCATCACCATCATCATCATCATCTTTCACCGGTGTGGAAAGCAATGGGAAGCTACCACACCTACAATTCCCTAGTAAAGCTGCAAGCATAGCATGAAATGCTATGATTGCAGTGAAGGACCTGCCTTCGGGCAGAATTACTATGGATGGATATATATATATATAGTGAGTAATTATTAGCAGTAGTAGTATTTATTATTATTATTATTTTTATTGTCATCATTATTATTATCATTATTATTATTATTATCATCATTATTATTATTATTAGTATTAATTATTATTATTATTATTATTATTATTATTATTATTCTCCATTTGTACTTTTACACAATTTATAACTCACCAATCACTCATTATATCATAATAAGCAGACAATTACGAGTGGAGAGCTTTGCCTGTTTAGGTCAAATACGGCAGTTGCCTGTGTCGGATAATATTTGTTTATGAGTGGGTCATTGAGCCTGTAAGTTAGCAGATGTCCCGAAGCTATACTTTGGTATCGATTTGAGCCACGTTAACATTTCATGCTGGCACGGTCGGTGCAACTTTTTGATCCAGGAAGTGGAGGCGAAGTAGTCTCAAGATTTCCCTCTAGACCTGCAAAACGGTGTTTCGCAAATATAAACATCTTCAACTCTCTTTCCATTATTTCATAAATATTCCACACCTTTGATTGCGAACTCTAACAAGCGGATCCGTGACGTCATTGTTGTACTTGGATAAAACACGAAGTGAATTGGTACTGATTTAAAAATATTAATAACCAACACTAAAAATCTAATCAAGGAAATAAAGAAACAAACTATTCTCTTTCCAACGTAAGAAGCACACTTTGAAATGTTGTTGTTGTTTTCAAATGCTGGGTCTTGGCACCGAAGCCATTAGCGTTCTTGCTCTCCAATATTTCTCTATGGTGGATCCAACAGGTAATACTTCACAGGTTTGTAGGTGTTCTTCATTCATTTCTTCGTCTTTGTTGCATAGAGGACAATTTGGATTCGTGTAGATTCCTATTTTATATAAATGTTTGGCCAAATAATCATGTTCTGTAAGCAGTCTACATTTTGCTACTGTAGTTTTACGTGGAATTTCTGGAATAATATCTGGCTTCTTTATTAAAATATTCAATTTTTTGTCTTTGGCTTTATTACATAGGTCTTGGTTTTGTTTGATTTTATATTTGTTTTTAATTATTCTTTTTGTGGATGCGAAAGATAAGCTTTTAGTAGTTTGATATTTAACTTCCGAATGTATTACTCCGCGTAGCACGTGTAAGAGTGCAGGCGAACTCTGTCAGCTGTTTGTTACAAACCGATAAATTAATGCACAACAATCGTTTTAATTTTTAATGTTGCAGGTTGTATTAACATTTATAATGGTATGTCGAAAATTGATTAAATTATAATTGCTAATATTAAACAAATTAATTCAAATCAAACATTTAAATAAGATAACCGAGTTAAGTTAACATAAACTTCCCGACAGCCGCCATATTTGTAACTGACATTCAACTTCTTCTCAAGAATCGTTCAGTCTCAAACAAATGTGAATTTTTAGTTAGTCTCCGACCTTCGAAGAAGTATGTAGGTGTATACTGTATTCTGATTAACTGTAGTTAACATAAATAGCTTTAAATACGTAATTATATTAATCGAGTAATAGATCTATTTTTTCGCTTCCGCTGAACTGTGCTTTGGTCATGAACGAATCGCAGCAACTGCAGCAGTCATGTGCTTCGTGGATTACCCGCCCACTTATTTTCCTGAAGTATCTTTCTTAGGCTGGACAGAAAATAATAAAGCAGCACAAAGCATATGATAATATTCCTCAAAAAAATGTTATGGGAAACTTTAAACAATTCAGACATTACTAAAAGATTAATAGAATCTATAAAATCATTATACAAAGGATCAATTTCGAAAATAAAAGTTTAAAATCGTATCACAGAAGTATTTACTGTTACAAAAGTTTTAAGGCAGGGTTGCAGTTTATCTCCAACTATATTCAAAATTTATCTTGAAAGAGTACTAAGAGACTGGAGGAAAAAATGTCAAGAAATGGGCATACCTATCCAAAATACGCATATAGGGTATTCACTCATTTTTGCAGACGACGAGGTATTACCAGCACAAGATCATGATGATAAAGAATAAATGGCAAGAAAACTATAAAAAAAAGAATATGAAAAATAGGGACTTTATATAAATATAGACAAAACTAAATATCTGTGTATAGGAGAAGAAATGGAAAACATAAATTTCAACAATGGAGAAGAACTAAACCCTAGTATTGAATGCACTTATTCAGGAACAAAATTAGACCATTCAGGCAATAATACAGTGGAAATTAAAAATAGAATCGCACAAACAAAACAAGCAATAAATGCTTTATACTCGGTTTTGTGAAGCAAAAATATTACAAAAAAATATATAATTAAAAATATATCAAACCATAGTTCAGAGCGTTTTAACATATGGTGCTGAAGTTTGGCAAATTCCTACCAGGGAAATGAAAATAATTTTAAGTACAAAAATGGATGTTTTAAGAAGATCAGCTAGAAAATCTAGAATGGATAGAATACGAAATATAGAAATAAGGGATATGATGGGTGTACAAGAGGAGCCGGACATCACAGACATTATAGAAAAGAAAATATTACAATGGTATGGCCATGTAAAAAGAATGCCCGAGTAAAGATTGCATAAAATTATTATGGAATGGACCACAATGGAAAGGAGGAAGAAAGGAAGACAAAAGAAAATCTGGATAAAGCTGTGCAAGCGGCTATGATTTTCAGAGGATTGGAAGAAGATAAATGGATGGACAAAGAGGATTGGCGTTTGGTTTCCGGAAGACGGCGGCAGCTGTCATGATACCGGATGATGATGATGATGAAATAATAAGATAAATGAAATATTTAATTTGGCGCAACAAACATACGTCAATAGAAAGCAAAATCCGCATATGAAAAACGACATTTCGACAAATGTCAAATTCAAGACATAATCATATTTATTATAGACAGACGAAAATATTAGAAAGATCATATAGAAAGAATGGAAGACAATAGATTTAGATGCGTCCAATGTGGCGTTCGACCAGCCGTATATGGAGCAGAAACTAGGGCTGATACAACAAAAACTAAAGAAATAATAAGCACATATGAAATAAATATATAATCACTAATAGGAATGAGATGCACAAAGAAATTAAACATAGGCTCAATTCTGGAAATGCGTGCTATTATGCACTACAGGTGCTCTTGACGTCCCAACTCCTTTCAAGAAAACGTTAAACTGAAAATATATAAAACTATTATTCTACCAGTTATATTGTATGGATGCGAAACATGAACTCTTACTTTAAGGGAGGAAAGGAGATTACGAGTATTTGAGAATATATTTCTTAGGAAAAAAATTTGGACCAAAGAGAGATGAACAGACAGGTGAATTGAGAATAATACTGCATAATAGTGAGGTATATGATATGTATAGGAAGCCAAATATAACAAGAACAGTTAAGTCTCGTAGACTGCGATGGGCAGGACATGTGGCATGAATGGAGAATGAAAGAGGTGCATGGAAACTTCTTGTAGGAAACCCAGAGGGAAAACCACCCAGTTGGTAGACCAAGGATGAGATTAACTATGATTTGAGGGAAGTAGATTATACAGGAAATGATTGGAAAACATCAGCTCAGGATAGGGATGTATGGAGAGCTTATGTCCGCGCTGCCATGAACCTAGTGCCACTGAGTTAGTTGAAGTGAACATTTTAAGAACTCTTCAGGGGAAAACATTATTTGATAGAACACACAATACAGAAGTTAGAGACAATTTTTTTGACCAAAGAGAGATGAACTGACGTGTCTATCCATCTCATGGCTGGTCTTCCTCTTACTCTTCTCCCGTCCAAGAATTTTCCTATGAACTTTATTCTCAAATAGGTCGTAATCTTTTCTCACAGTCCATTGGTCTATCTTCTTTAGCTCTTTTTTTCCACTGATATAACTTGGAGAACAGCAGTTTTATACATTTTCAATTTAACGATTTTTTAGAGTCCCTGTAATATATCCATCCATCCATAGTAATTCAGCCCGAGGGCAGCATTTTCATGCTATGCTTTGCAGCTTTACTAGGGAATTACAGGTGTGATAGCTCCCCGATGCTTTCCACACCGGTAAGGGATAATAATGATAAGAATGATGGTGATAACCGGATAATTTTCGAGGATCGTTGGGCCCTAATCTTCCTGATGTTTGTCTTACAGGCGAGGAAAAACTCCGAAAAAAAAACCTCACCCAAGAGCCTGTCCCGACCGGGACCACAGCAGTGAACCTGTAATAATATATAATAGCATGCATTTCCAGAATTGAGCGTATCTTTAATTAATTTGTGAAACTTATTCTTATTTATAATAATTGTTCCTAAGTAGGCCTATTTGAATTCAGCCACTTCTTCAAAATTTCCCTCATTTATGTTTACTTCCAGCCTCGATTTATTAGTGTTACTCAATAGAGTGTGCATGTTGGCCCTTAGTATCTCTTCACGGAATAAAATATCGCGCACGTTAAATATTGCTATATTTCTTTTTCTCTCATAAGTTGCCTAATAAAGTTGCACTTGGGAAAAAGTGAGAAAGTTGTTGAAGTGATCTCCAACATTTATCTCGAAACTACTCTTACCGAAATAAAAAAAAAAGTTTTTGAATATTCCTAATTTCCAGAAAAAGTTGATCCACTACATAAAACAAATAATCAGAGAACGACGCAACCAGAAAGCTATCATCTGAACAACAATGGAGCATGCTCTTCCCGTCTCTTTCTGGAGTAACCTGGCGCCGGCTAGCGTCATGATTTACTCCAAAAACCTGGCTCCATATTCTACCTCAGGGCTGTACACGCAACTAGCTTCTGCTAAAATGTCTTCATTCAATTAAGGTATCTTCTCCAGCTAAGTTCCAGTTGTTAAGTAAGCAAACATGCATGAGATTATCGGGGATTGTCCACTTTAACTTACCTGATATATTTTCAAAGTCCTATAATAATTATAATAATAATAATAATAATAATAATAATAATAATAATAATAATAATAATAATAATAATAACAATAATAATAAAGTATTTGAGAATAAAGTGCTTAGGAAAATGTTTGGGCCAAAGAGAGATGAACAGACAGGTGAATGGAAAAGACTACATAACAATGAACTACATGGTCTTTATAGGAAACCAGATATAATAAGAACAGTTAAGTCTCGTAGACTGCGATGGGCAGGACATGTTGCACGTATGGGGAATGAAAGACTTGCATGGAAGCTTCTTGTAGGAAAGCCAGAGGGAAAACGCCCAGTTGGTAGACCAAGAATGAGGTGGGAGAATAACATTAAATATGATTTTGAGGGAAGTAGATTATACAGGGAATGATTGGAAAGCATTAGCTCAGGATAGGGATGTATGGAGAGCTTATGTCCGCGCGGCCATGAACCTACGGGTTCGATAGTGCCAGTGAGTAAGTAATATATTATATACAACTTTCCTCATTAGAGGATTTCCTCAAGGACAAAGTGATACAGACAATTAATGTTTTGAATTTATGAAATACATTTTGTAAATACATTTTAAAAATTCAAATTGTAGCCTAATTGAAGTATAACAACTACAAGTAATTGTAAAAATTTTCTTATTAAAATTGAAATTGAGCCTCTAATGGCAGCGATGGTATTTTAGAAAATTAACGCCCCGGACCACATCTAATGAATTCCAAAATTTGTCTAGGATCCTGGGATAGTCCCTTTCCCCGATCATCAATCCTGTGCCAGTACCATCGAACACATATCGATTATTATCAGTTTCTTGATGATTA